>BHFT01008547.1:0-22496 GCA_004320025.1 Laticauda laticaudata
GGAAGTAAAAACCTACATTTTACTATACAGTGTATCTGTGTGCTGGTTGTGTATTATTCTTCACCACTCTCACTACATCTCCCTGTGTGCACTCATTCTCCTAACGGAAAATTACCTCAACAAGGGGCAAGAAGACAACAAGAGAGGTTAGGGGATCATAAAGATTTTCCCTCCAGCAGATGAAAATGCAGACTCCTCGACTTATCACCAGTCCCTTTCAAGACCGTTCAATGTTAACGACGGACCTGCTCAGGACAACTTTATCCTCGTCATACGATCCTAATTGAGCCCAGAACTTCTCATCGTTAAGCCTCATCTTTTACCGCTGTTATGAAGTGAATTGCTGCAGTCATTTGGCAAGCCACAGGTTGCTAAGCAAAATTGAGCTCCTGCCCCCCCCACCCCCGGACTTCGCTTGTCAAAAGGTTGCCCAAAGGGTATCGCGGGACAAGGGGACACCGCAATTGTCATAAAGATGAGTCACTTGCCAAACGTCTGGATTATGGTCACCACGGAGATGCTGAGTTGGTCATTAAGTGTGAAAAACAGCTCGAAGTTGCTTTTTTCAGTGCCATTGTAATTTTAAACCTCCACTAAATGAACTGTTGCAACTCGAAGATTATCTGTATCTACAAGAAAACTCCACACTCCTCCTCCGCTCTATACACCCTCTCTCTTCTAGTAACCTAGCTGGGTCATGAAACATCATAAGAAAGCAATCAAACTCAAAGAACATTGAAGAGCCTGTATTCCCTTTCTTCTCTTTCCTCTTCCCTCCTCTTCTTCCTCCTCCACTCCACCAACTTCCCTTCCTTCTCACACTGGTTTTGTTCCCTAGCTGGGTTGTGAGATGTCTGGAAGAAAACTACCCTATTTCCCTTAGAATAAGACCCAACTGGTAAATAAGCCCTAGCATGATTTTTCAG
The DNA here is from genome assembly GCA_004320025.1 of Laticauda laticaudata. Lineage (NCBI taxonomy): Eukaryota > Metazoa > Chordata > Lepidosauria > Squamata > Elapidae > Laticauda > Laticauda laticaudata. Next base: position 927 of record BHFT01008547.1, read on the forward strand.
GATGCTTGTAATAGAAGCCAGGGTGGGGATGGGGGTAGTGGAGCTGCCCTACTACTTACCTTTGGATAGTTGTAACCAAGCCTCACACATCCTGACACCTGCCTTGACAGCCCATTTCTATGGCAGCCGGCAAGGCTGGTAAGGCTTTCCTGAAGGCCTCTGGAGCTGATAATCTCTGGATTGATCCAAAGCTCTATTATCGGTTGCAGAGGCCTTCAGGAAAGCCTTGCCGGCCGCAGAAGGATTTCCGGAATGAGGCTGGAAGTGCGCAACATGCACAAGTGAGGTTAGGCAGTGGATTATGTCCCCCAAATAAGATCTGATGCCATTTTTGGTGGCCAAAAAAATATAACACAAATTATTTTCGAGGAAACATGATAATTGGGTCATGAGACATCTGCAAGAAAATAACCAATCTCAGAGAGCATTGAGGATGCCACAATGAGACGTCTATGCAGGACAGATCCTAAGTGGACATGTCAACATTCTCCCGTTTCCCAGAAAACAGGTGAGGGTTCTTCCTCCTAACCACTCGTGCTCACTGCCCTTAGCCAAAGCAATATCTCATCCCACCCAATGGCCCTCAAACTCACTTGTTTTCCACCTCAGCCAGGATCTTCCGGACGGCAGCATATTTCACGTTGGCCTCCGTCAGAGCTTTGAGAATGTTTTCCTGGGCTGCCAGGTTCTGCTCTAAGTAGACTTTGATCTGGTCGTACTTCTTCAGCTGCTCCACAAAGAGTTTCTGGAAGAAGAGGGGGAAGCATGCTGGCTGGGGGAGTTGAAGTCCACCCATCTTACAGCATGAGAAACTCCGGGAATTGAAGTCCACCCTCTTCAAAGCATGCCAGTTGGGGGATTCTGGGAGTTGAAGTTCACCCCTCTTAAAGCATGAGGAATTGTGGGAGTTGAAGTCCACCCCCTTAAAGCATGCTGGCTGGGGAATTCTGGGAATTGGAGTCTAACCCTCTTAAAGGATGCCAGCTGGGGGATTCTGGGAACTGGAGTCCACCCCCACCCCCTTAAAGCATGCTGGTTGTGGAATTCTGGGAATTGCAGTCCAGGAAACACTGGTTAGAGAATTTCGGGAGTTGAAGTCCACCCCTCTTAAAAGTCACCAACTTGAGAAACCCTCTTTGTCCCTCCTCCACAGGAGGATTTTCCATCCTGGCCCTGTCCTAAAACCCTGGTGACATCCCAGCTTCTTACCTTCATCTCAGACTGATCGGTTGTCACCAGAGAGGTGGTGAGATCGTCCTTCTGGATCATCTCGCGGAGCTGGTGCTCCAGGGACACCCGCTGGTCTCTCATCTCTTGCACCTTGGCCAGCAAACGCTTGACGTTCTGGATGGCTTGCTGGTCATCTACAGGCAGGAGACAAGTCAGGGTTGGGGGGGGGTATAGGGGATGTCAACCATCCATCCGAGTCTATCTGCCTATCTCTGTCTGTGTGTCTATCTGTCCATCCATCCATCTGACCTATCTCTATGTCTGTCTATCTAGATATCTATCAATCCATTCATCCATCCATCCATCCGACCTATCTCTTTGTGTCTGTTTATCTCTGCCTCTGAATGTCTGTCTATCCATCCATCCATCTGACCTATCTCTAAGTCTATCTAGATATCGATCAATAGATCTATCAATCCATCCATCTGACCTATCTCTATGCCTGTGTCTGCCTGCCTATCTATCCATCCATCTCTATCTCTGCCTCTCTGTCTATCCATATCTGTTTATCATCCATATTTCTATCCATCCATCCAGTCTCATCTATCTGGCTGGCCCTCACCTTTAATCCTAATCTTTAACCCTCAACTTTAATGTGAATCCCTCACCCTTAACTGTAATCCTCCATTCTAATCCTCACCCTTAATCCTTCAACCAAATCTCTCAACCTAATTCCCTACCTCTCACCAGCAGTGAAATCCTACCTGTTCCACTATCGGTTTGGTGATTGCACACACATCTAACACACGTGCACCTAACGCACACGGCAGCTTTCCCCACACTAGCTGAGGCCTGCATCGCCAATCAGCTGAGAGGATAAAGAAAAGCACAGGGGCAGGTGGGAGGGTCAATCATGCCCTTTTCTCTTCTTTCTGCTCTCAGCTGATGCTTTTTTCCCTCCTCTCAGCTGATCGTGGGAGGCTTTTTTTTTTTACTACCGGTTTAGCTACACCAGCAGCAAATTTTGCAACTGGTTTAGGTGAATCAGTCCAAACTGGAAGCACACCACTGCTGCTCCTCACCGTAAACCTGACTCCTAACAATCCTTAACTCCTTAACCCTCATCCTCACCACTAATCCTCACCCTCAATTCTTAACACTCACCTTCTAGAGTTACCTATACCAAATTTTACCCACAATCCCCTTGAGGTCCAGCTCAGATGCAGAACCGTTCAAGAGGTGGGGGGGGGGGAGAAACAGGCAGAATTGCAATCTCTNGGTGGGGGGGGGGGAGAAACAGGCAGAATTGCAATCTCTTCCTCCCAGGTCTGATGGGATAGAGGCTCTAGCCCCGCCCCCAGAAGCCAGATGGGCGGAGCCTTACCCTCCAAGAGGCTGGGGGCAGGCAGGGCAGCCTTGACCCCCTCCAAGGGCCCGCTGAGGAGCCGGAGGTTGGTAATGTGAAGGTTCATGGCTTTATGGAGCTCAGTGTTGGTGAAGCTGGCCTTCTGGTGGACCTCCAAGTACTTTGCCCACTCCTTGGCCACTTCAGCCACCCCGCCAGTGGAGGGGACCAGAGGGTCCAGAGGTGGCGGTGGGCTCTTGCCCAGGGTCTCCCGAAGCTTTTGCTCCTCGGTCTCGTCTTCCTCCAGCAGGTCCTTGATCTCTTTCAGGGAGGCTTCCACATCAGTGAAGACACCAGAGAGGACTAGGGGGAGGGAGAGGAAAGAGGAGAGAGGGAGGTGGGAAAAAGGAAGGAAGGAAGGAGGAGGGGAGGGGTTTGGAAAGAGGGAAGAAGGAAGGAGGGAGAGAGGGACAGGAGAGGAGAAATGAAGGTAGAAAAGGGAAGAAGAGAGAAGAAAGAGGGGAGGGAGAGAGGAAGGAAGGAAGGAAAGAAGGAAGGAGGGAAGGAGGCAGGGAGGGAAGGAGATAGGAGAAAGCACAAAGAAAGAAGGTAGAAAGAAGGGTGAGAGGAAGCACAAAGAAGAAAGGAGGGAAGAAGAAAGGAAGGGGAGAGAGGGAGGGGAGAAAGAAGAAGTTAAGGAAGAAAGGAAGGAAAAAAGGTGGGAGGAAGGAAAGGAAGAAGAAAGATGGAGAGAGGAAAAAAGGAGTAAAGAAAGAAGGAAGGAAGGAGAGAGGGAGGAAGCACAAAGAAAGAAGGAAAGAAGGAAGGGAAAGGGGAGGGGAGGGAAAGAAGGAAGGAGGGAGGAAAGAAGTTAAGGAAGGAAGGAGGTGGAGAAAGAAAAGATTAAGGAAGAGGGAGGGAAGGAAAGAAGTGAAAGGAAGAAAGAGGGAGGGAGAAAGTGAAGGAAAGAAAGAGGGAGGGAGGGTGGGAGGAAAGAAGGGAGGAAAGAGGGAGGGGAAGAAAGAAGAGAGGAAGTTAAAGGAAGGAAGGAAGGATTAAGGAAGATGACTGAAAGCTGCCAAAAGTCCAGTCAGTTCCTCCACAGGAGGTAAGTCCCACAACTCAAAGCTAGAGCTTCTAGTCCTCAGTGTTCTCCGGGCTTATTTGTTTTCCTGACTCCCCCCCATTGCCCTGCGAAAGCCCCCAGAGAAAGACCCCAAACCCAACAACTGAGTGCCCCCCTTTGGGAAGAGGTGGGTGGGTGGGAATGGCCAACCAAAACCATCCTTCTTCCACTGTGGTGGGAATCGTCCTCGCCGTGCCCCCCCTTACCTTGCATGGATTGGACGAGGTTTTTCACGGTCTCCGGACGAACACTGAGTGCCGCGCATTTTTCCATCAAGACGGGTGGGATGTGGTCGTACACATCCAGATTGTCCACCGTCTCAGCGTCCAGCTGCAGAGAGTCCATGAACTGCCTGCCAAGGGGGATGACAACTCCAGTTTAGGAAGGTTTGGGTGGGCCGTCCTCGGCTTGCAACCACCTTTCCGTCGCTAAGCGAGACAGAGCTGAAAAGCAAGTTATGCCCCAGACGACCATCTCTCTATGTCCCCCCCTCCATGATTAAGCGAATCCCCACACTTTATGAAAAGTCCACCACAATGGTCGTTAAACGAATCGGGCTTCCTCCCCCCCTCTGGATGACTTGGCTCATCGCACGACCATCATAACTGAGCCGGCCATCAAGCATCTTTCTTCCCCCATCTGCACCATGTGCTTTGTGATCCCTCATCCCAGCCCAACCCAAGTTGAAAACATACATACTCGAGTATCTCGTTCTTAGTGTTGATCTTGGCCATGACGTCCCTCAACAGCTTGGCTTTCTCCTCGCTGAGGACCAGAAACAGAGAGAAAAACACATAAGATTAGGTGGACAATCTCTCTCTCTCTCTCTCTCTCTCTGTCACTCTGTCTGCCCCCGCCCCCCGTCACTCTCCCTCTCTCTGTCTCTCTGGTTTGCATGTTGAGTCCCTTACTCCATACTCTTTCTGTGCGTGACTGCATCCCTACTCACGCTAGTAATACTATGGCTCAATTTGCAGATGATACAACAGTGGTGGGACTTATCTGGGGGGGGCGATACTGCCACTGATGTGAGGTGAGCGGTTGCTTCGTGGTGGGAGACCAACAACTTGGTCCTCAACACCATAAGACCAAGGAGCTGATAGTGGCATTAATCCCACGACAGATCAGACCTCCACCTGCTGACCAAGGGACGATGAGCAAGCCAGGTTAGGTTCTGCTGTTCCACCTGACAAAGAGCGGACCTGACCTGGGGGCCTCACGTGCAGGCCCTGTCCAAAGGGCCAGCAGAATATCCCGCCGAGACTGCCCAGAAGCAAACCCCGGAACGAAAACGGCTGGTGGACTTCCACGCTGCACAGAGAGAGCATGTTAGCCTTCCTGCCCCTGTGTCTGTTTGCCCGTTGCAAACGCGGCGATAGGAAAGCCTCCAGAGCGTGAATGGCATTGCCCCTCAGGGCTCCTGCTTGCCTCTCCCCTCTTGGGAAGCTTTTAGCTCACTGTTTTACTGCTCTTTAAGGAAGTCCAAAGCATCTCAAAGATCCCCCCATGCCTGGAACCCCTGAAACTATGCCATCTGCAGAAGGTGCAGAAATAATCAAAATAAGGCAAATAGCTGAAAAACAGCGTCATCCCCAGGGCAGATTCTCTTTGAATCCTGCTGCATAGTGCAGTGTTGTTGGTGTCGGGGTTTTCGTTGGTGTGCGAAGGTGAAGGATGGGTGTTTGTGTAAGATGGTGTTTGATTTCGTCGTAGGAGGTGCAAGGACAATAAAGTAAACTAAACTAAGCTCTCTCCCTCTCTCTCTGTCACTCTCCCTCTCTCTCTCCATCACTCTGTCACTGTCTCCCTCTCTGTTCTTGTCAGTCTCTCCCTGTCTCCCTCTGTAACTCTTACACCCAGTCTTTTCCTCTGTCACTGTCACTCTCTCTCTCCCTCTCTTTCACTGTCTCTCTCTCCTGCTCCTCTCTTCTACTTCTCTTCCTCTCTACAACGCCCACTCCTTCTTTCTAGCACAACTGATGTTGTTAACCTAGTTGGCTCATGAGAGGTCTGCAAGTAAACCACCCAGCTCTGAGTCCTTCCTCCTCCTTTTCTTCTTCCTCCCAAACTCCATTCCCTTATTGCATTGATGATGTTTCCTAATTGGGTCATGAGATTTCCGCAAGAAACCCATCCAGCTCAGAGAGTACCGAGCACCCCACAATCCTTCCTCCTTGTCCCTTCTGGCACTAATGACGCTCCCTAGTCTAGTCACGAGATGTCTGCAAGAAACCCACCCAGCTTGGAAAGCAGCCAGGACCTCCCCCAGTTCAACCCCGAGGTACAAATTCCCCCTTCCGTTGGTAGGTAAAACACCACTCATGCATGAATGACAATCAGCTACTTATTTGCTCCCACATCTAATTCCAGATCTTTGATGCTCACCTCAATGCCCTTCATGGCATGGTGGGGTCTAAGGAGATTCTGATCCCAATGGGACTTGCCTGTCCTTCCCCCCCCCACTTCCCCCTAGAAAGGGGGTCCTGCTCTGGTCCGCTCCACCTTCCTACCTGTAGAGCGACGAGGCTTCATGAGCAGCCATGGGCACCAGTTTGGCGAAAATATCCGGGCCGGTTACGGCTGAATCAGTGGGGTTGACGGGGAGGGCTTTGACCAACGACGCCCCTGGTGGAAAGGGATGGCAATGAGAGGGATTACCCATAAGCTGGTGTCCCTCTAGAGACCCCCCACAGAAGTGGGGAGGGGTCAGCTGACAAACCAGCCCTGAATTCCTCCCCTCTTAAAGCAGCCTACTCCCCCCCCCCATTACCTTTAATAGATTGCAAAGTGTCCAGCGCAGGGACAGCCTCATGGTAGATAAAGTCGTTATCTTTTTTGGAGGAATTATACCTAAAGGGGGGGAGTCTCTCAGGAAAACCACAGTATATAAGCAATCCTGCACCGCAGGATTCACACCCACAGCCAGATCTCCTCCTGCTGATGGGAAGGGAAGGGAAGGGAAAGGGTTGGCTTGGCCAGTGGATAGTTCTTATCTTACATCCGGCACCATCCCCAATTTCTGTCATTAAGCGAGATGCCAGCCAAGAGAGTTTTGCCCACCCCCAATCATATGGCTGCTCCGGTCACCATTCCATGAATCCCTGCCTTTGATAAAGGAGTCAGTCAGTTGTGAATCCAACATCCCCGTCGCAAAAGAGGGATCATCCGTCACAAATACAAGTCAGTGGCCAAGAACTCTGAATTTTTTATCACACTTGACCACGGATAACCACCATCAGTCCACTTCTTCCAGGGCCACTGTCACTTATAACAGTTGCTAAACAAACCGTCGTAACTGAGGACTAACTGTACTTAGAAGTGTGGGGGGGTTGCTGGGAGGCAGAGGGGAAGTACAAACATGGGGTAACCTCCCCACACCAAGCAACCACTCACTTCCCTCCAATGACGTCCATGGTGAATCTCAGCGCCTCCTGCACAGTTTCGGGCTGGCCCTGCGAGAAACAGGGACAGTTGCAGAGATATTTTTAATTGTTGCATTTTTTACAGAAAAGCAAAAAGGAAGTCAGAAAGAAAGGTAGTGGGAAGGACAGAGTGTTACGTGATGAGATAGCTACTGTAGATAGATAGATATTGTAAAATAGACAGACAGACAGATATAAATAGATACTACAGATGCTACATAGATTGATACGATAGATGGATGGATGGATGATAGATACTATAGATACTATATAGATATAATAGGTAGGTAGATAGATGCTATAAGTAGATACTATAGATAGCTATTAGATAGATAGATAGATAGATAGATAGATAGATAGATAGATAGATAGATAGATAGATAGATAGATACCCTGTTTCTCAGGATAGAAGAGATAGAGGTAGATAGGATACCCTGTGTTCTCCCGAACAAACGGCCTCCCCCAGGAGGAGTCCCGAGGCAGTGTTTATAGGCATGAAAATGAAATAAAGCCCCTCCCCTTCAAATTGAACGGCATATTTAAAAGATGCAAATGGGAGGAATGGTGGGGGTGCTTGCCGTTAGGAATGTACTTTTGTGGACCCGGATAGTGATGCTGCCTGTTTGACCCCAATAGGAAGTGCCCCACCAAAGGCCGAGTCAAATCCGAAGCCATCGCCACCCGCTCGCCCCAAAGATGCGAAGGGGGGGGGGAATTAAGTCCGCCCCTGAAAAGAGCAGCCTAGCAGTTTTTTCGGGGGCTCAAAAAAAAATAAGACCCGGCCTTGTTATTTGTTCGATTTTTTTTGAGGAAAAAAAAAACCCCCATGTGGGTTTGAAAATAGAATAGAAGGAGAGATAGAGTAGATAGATTAGATAGATAAATAGATAGATGGATGGATGATGATGGATGGATGGATGGATGGATGGATGGTTGGTTGGGTGGGTGGGTGGATGGATGGAGTATAGATACGATGCTTAAATATACATAGATACTAGATAGATAGATAGATAGATAGATAGATAGATAGATAGATAGATAGATAGATAGATAATGGATAGATTATAATGTTAGATCAGATAAAGAAATATAAAGTGGGATTCAACCGATTCAGACCGGTTCGGGCAAACTGAATGTTAAACTTGCACCTGGTTCACCAAACCCTTATTTGAACTGATAGGCTGGACCTGCCTACCACAAACTGCCCCTCCCAGGAGTCTCCATGGCCCATTTTTCAATGTAGGTAAGTGTAGGGTCCGCACGGAGGCTCTGGGAGGGGCAAAAAAAGAGCCTTCTGGAAGTACCGGAAATGGGCCTGTTTCCGGAGGGCCTCCAGAGCCCGGGGGAGGCTGTTTTTGTCCTCCCAGACACGCAAGGGAAGCCTCTTTGGGAAGGTGAAAAAGAAGTTCCAGTGGGTCACGCCCACCATTTTCTTCTGGAAAATCTTAAGGGCGATTTTAGTGATGTCTACAATTCTAGGCAAGAAAAAATAGGCATATCCCATTTCCCCCCCAAATACGATCTACCCTGAAAGTAAGTCCTAGCTTGATTTTTTTTACACGGGTGCCCAATGTAAGACCCCCCCCCATAAGCCTTAATTACAATCCCGCCTTCTCCATAGCGGACATGTAAAAATTAAAGTGGGGGGGTAGAGGGTGGGTGGAGCTGCCCTACTACTCACCTTTGGACACCTTGCACACCCCGACAGCTGCCTTGCCAGCAGCCAGCAAGGCTTTCCTGAAGGCCTCTGTAGCTCCAGATCAACCCGGAGCTGTTTTTGAAGCCGATAACTGAAGGCCTTGCCGGCTGTCAGAAGGAGTTCCGGAAGGAGGCCGGGGTGGATGTGCACAATTGAGGTTAGTCAATGGATGATAACTCCCGAAAATAGGACCTGGTGCTTTTTTTGGTGGCAAACACACATACATACACACACATTAAAAAAATAAAAGACAGGACCTTATTTCTGTGGAAACACAGTACATCCAGCCTCCCTATGGAGCAAGCCTTTGCCACATTGTGACCCTAAAAAGCTTGATTTGTACCTCACATATTTGGCTATTGAAACCCCTGCAAAAAAAGTCAATGGAGGGGTGAGAGGAGGACAGGATGAATGAACGAATGAATGAAGTCTTACCTTGGCCAACCGGATGGCTTCGTTGAGCTTATCCAGGGCGCTCTGGAAGTAGGTGACCTGCAAAGGGATCAGAGATTCAATCAGCTGCTTTCCCCCAAAATTGCATTTGTTTTCTTAAACCAGGTTTTTTTGGGGGGTCTCTTTGCTCAGGGGGCCTGCTGGAAAGAAGATCCAACACCTATGGCAGTGGCGTTGCGACTTCAAGCCATCTCTAAGCAAACTGTTGAACACTGAGGATCTCCCCTAGATCTAACCTGGTTTGAGCCTGGAATAAACCATGATTGACGGTTCCCCACCAATTCTATGGCAAATAGGGCTGAAGGACCCGCCCACTGGGGCTATCAATCAAAGTCCAGAGACCCAATCCACCAGCCCAGGAGATCAGATTTTGGGGAAGGTACCAACCAACTTACCCTCTCGCCGTACTTCTGCTGCTCCTCTGCCTGTTTTCCCATGTGCAACTGTGGGAAGGGAGGGAGGAGGAAAAAGGGAAGGAGTGGGAAAGAGAAAGGAAGGAGGGAGGGAAGAAGGAAGGGGGGAAAGGGAAGGAAGAGAGAGGGAGGGAGAGCAGAAAAAAAGGAAAGAAAAGTAGGAAGAAAGGAAAAAAGGAAGAAAAAAGAGGGAAAGAAAGGAAAAGGGAAGGGAGAGGGAAGGAAGGACAGTGAAGAGGGAGGGAAGGAGGAAGAAGAAAAAAAGGAAGCAGAAAAAAGGAGGGAGGGAGAAAGGAAGAAACCAAAAGCGGAGGAAGAAAGGGAAAAAGAAAACAGAAGAAAGAGGGAAGGAAGGGGGGGAAGGAGAAAAGGTAGACATCTTAAATGCATCCCCCCAACACTGAATTCTGGGAGTTGAAGTCCTCCCCTCTTCAAGCATGCTATCTGGGGATTCTGAGAGTTGAAGTCCACCCACGCCTCAGACTGAAAAACCCTGTTTTAGATGTTGCAAAAGTACGAAGTTATCTGAGATGCAGCCAATGGGGAGTCTTGGTACTCATATTTATGACATACTCATATTTAAAATATATCTTATATTACATTATATTACACACAAGATAAGCTATAAATACTAAATACTCACATGGGCCACGGCGGCAAAATAATATATCTTCATCTGCACGAGTTTCTTCCAGTCCTTCTGGATTTTTCCCAGCAGGGAGGCCGTGTCAGAGTTCTCCAAAGCCCGGCAGGCCTCTTTGTAGTAATCCACCACCTTGGGAGAGAGTTTGAATCCCGCTTCAAGCCTGAAAGACGGTTGTGGGACTTTCAGCCAATCCCCAGGAGACGGGGAGTTCTAGTCCCGCCTTAGGCATAAAAGGCAACTGGGTGATTTTGGGCCAATCACTAGGAGACGGGGAATTCTCGTCCTGCCTTAGGCCAATTGTGCCAGTCCAACCCTCCTCACAGGCTCGTTGTTGAAAGGAAGACAGGAGGTGGAAGGAGTTAGGTATGTTCTAGTTGGAGTTATTTACAAAATTACAGTATTAAACATGGGATGTATATATAAGTAAAGTAAAATTAAATTAAATAAAAAACAAAACAAAAAATAAAATTAAATTAAATCATAAAATAAGAAAAAAACTAATCAAAGACAAACAAAATAAATAAATAATAAAATTAAGATTAAAATGAAACAAAAAAAACAGAAAAAAAAATAAAATAAGTAAAATAAATAAATGAAATAAAAACATTAAAATAAAAGGAAATAAAAAAATAAATACATTCAATAAAATGGAGAAAATAATCAAATAAAAATAGAAGAAAAAAATAAGCAAATCAAAGGGAAAAAAACCAAATAAAAGGAAATAAAAAAATAGAATAAAATTAAATTAAAATAAAGTTAATAAAATACTAATATAAAATAATAAAATGAAACAAAATTAAATGAAATTAAAAATAAAATTAAAAATAAAGTTAATATTAATATGTAAAATAATAAAATACAATTGTCAGGATTCCAGCAGTTACCCCAAATAAATGATGAGTCTCGAGCGAAACTTCTAAAACTTCAAAAGGATTTATGGGAGTTAACATGTCTGCCACTGCTTGGGTGGACCCAACTCTGAGGCACATCATTCCTTATCACCTTGTCCCTGGTTTCTCCCACCCCACCCCCTGCATGTATCGTAATCCATATTCTCCAACGAGACACATCCATAGCCCAGAGTCATAATTTCCCTGTATGTCCAATAAAGAATTCCATTTTATTCTGTTGATTGCCTATTTATACCCTATGATTATATTGTTGTACCTTATGATTCTTGATGAATGTATCTTTTCTTTTCATGTACACTGAGAGCACATGCACCAAGACAAATTCCTTCATGTCTAATCACACTTGGCCAATAAAAAAAATCATTCATAAGGAATTCATTCATTCATCAATCATATTGTCCAGTTAGATATTTGCGCGGCAGGAACTTCAGTAACCTAGTTACTATCTTTGAAAAACTATTTCTGGAATGCATTTTTGATTTCCAAGCTGCCACTCTGCTTCCCCCTCCCTTTCTGTTGGCAACTCTAAAAAGACCATAGAAATATTTTATGAGTTGGCAACAATAATAAATAAAATGAAAGAAAAAAATTAATTAAAAATAAAGAATAAAAAATAAAAATAAAAACTAAAGTCAAACAAAATCGCATAAAATAAAATAAATTTGCCCAGGGGAGTGTTTCACCCCCCTCTCCCCGGTTTCCAGCCAAGGCTCCCCGAGCGACTCACCTGGGCACTGATCCTGGCTACAAGGAAACTTTTCCGGTTGTCCAGCATGGACTTCTCCAGAAGACATTCCTGAGCTTGACCCTGGATGGAAAAGGTAGATGCTTATGTTGGGCAGGGGAGGCACCTGACTTGGACTTGAGATCCGAAGTTTTGCAGGTCACTCCTGCCCCCTCCCAAAGCTCACCCACTCCCAAGCAATGTCTTCGGCTCTGGGGAGGCCTACAGTCTTCAAAATCAGGAGTTTGTTTGTTTTTTGAATTTTCATTCATTTTTTTTTAATTTAATTTTTATTGCATTTTCCACCAATACAAACCATATTCACAGTTTCCACAATAGTTTGACATCTACACAGATTCTTATTTTATAATTTCTACAGTATTTTACATATATCAACCAATAACTTATCTCTATTTATAATAATTTATCTATTTGTATATTTAACATATTTACATATCTACACACCTTTTTTTAAGGTCTCTTCTAGTTAATCTTCACTTCTTGTTTCTTATCTCTTATCTTCTAACCATTCGTACTACTTATGCCAAATCAAGTAATGATCAGAATCCTCCTATTCTTTCATTTTTAGGGAAAGCATATCCATTTCTACACATTCTATGATTTTTTGTAGGACTAGGCCTTCTGTTGGAATAGGTGTTTTCCACATTTGTGCATATGCTATCCTGGCTGCTGTCAATATATGTAAAATAATATACTTTATCTTTTTGGGGTAATGATCTCCAATTATTTCCAATAAGAAGAGTTCTGGTTTGAATTCAATTTTATATTGTATAATGTCCTGTATTCAATCCTTAATTTGGGTACAATAAGCCCTGATCTCGGGGCATAACCACCAACCACATGTGGTAGAAGGTGTCAACTTGCTGGCAATTCCAACATTTGGGACTAGTACATGGGTGTATTTTGGCCAGTCTTGCCAGGGCTAAGTGCCACCAGCAAAACATTTTGTATAGATTTTCTTTATATGCCGAGTCTGTTGTTAACTTATAATTTCTGTTCCTTAATTTTTCCCATTCTTCTAAATCTATGTTATGTCCAAAATTCTGTGCCGATGCTATCATAATGCTCTTCACAATTTCTTCTTCCATTTTAAAGTCTAATAAGTATCTATATGTTTGGATATGATTTTTTGTTCTCATCCAATTAGAATTTTATCTAGTTGATTTTGTCCCTTATCTAATCTGAATTCTTCTAAGTCTTTTTTATATCTATTTTGAATTTGTAGGTATGGCCACGAATCAATTGTAATTCCCTGTTAAGCTCTTGATTTGTTTTAGTTTCCCTTGGGTGTCTAATAATTCATAATAGTTTAACATTTTACCTAAATCTAATCTATTCGGGTGTATCATGGCCTCCATAGTTGACAGCCAGCATGGTATCTCTATGTAATGTTTTTTTATCTTTCTCCATATTTGGATAAGTGAATCTCTAATTTGGTGCTGACTGAAATAGGTATGTGCTTTACCTTTTTTCTCCCACAGAAATGCATGCCAACCTATCAGGAGATCGTGACCTTCTAATGTTAATATTCTTTTATCTTTTAATTTGACCCAATCTTTTATCCAATTTAGTACCACTGCCTGATAATAAAGTCCCCACTTTGGTAGTCTAAAACCACTTCTGCTCCTACTGTCCTGTAACGGTTTTAATTTAATATGTGCTTTCTTGCCCAACCAGACAAATTTAGTTTTTATTTTATTTAATTTGATAAAAAAGGATTTCCCTAACTTTATTGGGATCACCTGAAATAATTTTGGTAGGATATTCATTTTCAATACTGCAATTATCCCTAATAATGATAGTTGCAGTTTCCCCCATAATTCCAAATATTTCCCAACTTGTTTAACTAATTCAGTATAATTCAGTATAATTATCCTCTTTAATTGATGAACATCTAGAGGATAGCTATATTCCCAAATATTTCAATTTTTTTGCACTCTGTAATCCTATTATACTTTCTAGTTCTATTTTGTGCATTTCCGTGCAATTTTTAATTATAATTTTGGTTTTATTTTTATTTTGAATCCTTCCTCTTCACCAATTTTTTTCTATTTCTTGCAGCAATGTTTGTCCAATCTTGATCGGTTCTTCTACTATGAATACAATCTTACTGTTGAATACGGATTATAAAATATTTATGACAATATTGGTGGAGAGAATGAAACCAATCCTTAATAAAATTACATCCTGATTACAATGGCTTCCTACCAAATAGGCAAATTAGAAACAATATTAGAACAGTGTTAAATACGATTATTGTGAAGCACACGCCAAAAAGCAAGCAGCATTAATATTCGTGGATGCACAAAAGGCTTTTGATAATCTTAATTGGCAGTTTATGTTACAACACATAAAAAGAATGAATTTTGGTACTAATACAGAAATACACTACAAACTATATATACTAATCAAAGAGCAAGCATATTATTAAATGAAGACCGTATGGATAACTTCAAAATAGATAAAGGAGTGAGACAAGGGTGTCCATTATCACCTCTGCTATTTATTTTGCCTTTAGAAGTGTTACTAGCCACAACCAGACAAAACTCAGGAATAAAAGGGATTAAAATTAGAAAAGAAGAAGACAAAGTCCAAGCATTTGCAGACAATCTTGCATTCATAGTACAAAATCAGGAGTTTTTAACTGGATTGTACGAAGCACCCTGGGGGAAGAGTGGAAGACAAGTTGTCAAGGAGACAAATAAGGGAGGCTGGAGCCCTTGGTCACTTAACGGCCAGAGGAAGACACATAGGAAGGAATGGCCGATCGATGAGATATGGGAGGCAAGAGCCCTTGGTCACAAAACAGCCAGAGGAAGAAAGGAAGAATTAGATAAGGGAGGCAGGAGCCCTTGGTCACTTAATGTACGGAGGACGAAAAGTAGGAAGGAATGGCCGTAATGACTTGGGTTGTCAAAGTACTGTAACAGTAGGAAATTCCATCTGCAAAATTGATGAAGGATTGGACATCGGAGTTGCAATCCAGACTATTTTGTCTTACCAGCATGAGGTTAATATTGAGGTTTAGGATCTGGTGGCTCATGTCCACGCTGTAGGAATGGGGGAAGTGGTCCCGAAGGTATGTGAAGGCGCCAGCTGCACACTGGAAATGGGTGCAGGAAACTTTCATGCCCTAAGACACCAAACAAAAAAAAAAAGAAGACAAGATTTGGGATAAGTTAGACTTTCACTTTACTGATACCAATAAAGAAACTAGTGTTGGTCCAAGACAAATTGAGGCTTAAAAGGAGAGGAGGAGGAGGAGGCTGTGGGGTCCTTGGTGCTCTCTGAGCTGGGTGGTTTTCTTGCAGACATTTCATGACCCAACTAGGAAATGACATCAGTGGAAGAAGGAAGAGTACTTTCTGGAGAGGAGGAGGAGGGAGGAGGAGGAGGGGGGAGGAGGGGGAGGAAAAAGACTGCACGGTCCTTGGTAGTCTCTGAGCTATGGAACATAATCAGTATTAGAAGCAGTGAGGCTCTACCTTCTAGCATGGATGCTGTTCCCTAGTTGGGTCAAGAAACATCTGCCAGAAAACCACCAAGCTCCATGAGCACCAAGGACCCCACAGAAAGAGAAAAACCCAGGTAAGCAGGGATTAACCTCAGACAAACAATCAAGCAGACGATACTCCAACCAAAGAACTAATGGGGGGGGAGGGAGGAACCACATCTCCCTCAACACTATCCTGTTCCACCAAAAATAAGACCCAACTGGAAAATAAGCCCTAGCGCAAGTTTTTTCAGGAGGCTCATAATATAAGCCCTAGCTCTAAAATAAGTCCCAGTGAAGATCATCAGCCACACATTTTAGTACCATATTTCACCCCCAAGTAAGACCTAACTGGAAAATAAGCCCTAATGCAGTTTTTTTATTTTGGGGGGGGGGAGCAAAAATTAAGCTAAGACCAGGTGTTATTTTTAGGGAAACATGGTAGCTGGTTCATGAGATTTCTACAAGCAAAGAACACAGTTCCAAGATCACCAAGAACCCCACAGAAAGAGAAACCCAGACAAGCAGGGATTAACCCCAGACAAAACAATTAAGCAGACAATACCTTAAATTACACACACACATAAACACACCCAAAACTTGACAAGGCAAGCCACTATATTATCCTTACCTCTTCAGAGACTCGTTTGTCCATGGCTCCCAGCATGGAGTGCAAGGCCCCTGGGCAGGAAGAGAAGAGAAACGATCAAAATTGGGGTGAGACTTGGTTGGAATCGGCTGGCATTGCAATTTTGTGGTTCACAAGGCGGTCCTCAACTTACAACCGTCAGTTTAGGGACCATTCAACGTTATAACAGCACTGAAACAAAAGTGATTGATGACCGTTTTGCATTCCCCCCTTCCTCCTGTTCATTTTCAACAAACCCTCCCCTCCCCTCCCAGCACTGATGACATCACCTAGTTGGGTCATAAGATGTCTACTAGAAAACCACCCAGCTCAGAAAACACCAATTATCACACCAAAGTGAGAAAATGCAGATAAGCAGGGATTAACACCAGACAAATCACCCAGAACCACCAGTGATTTTGGAGATGGGAGTTGTCATCACACACAGGAGCAGGAAAAAAAAACTTTCCAATAATCATAGTTTGGAGACACTAAACCAGCTTGAGAAATCTCTCCTCCTTGGGCCCCTCAATGTGGAGGGGGCTTGCTTACCCAGATTGTAGAGGACGCAGGCCTGCTCATATTTGATGTCTTCGTGAGTGACCGCTTTGCCAGAAAAGATCTCTGTCCTGAAACCAAGATAAAGGCGAAGCTGTCAATCGCACCACAAAAGATGCTAATGTTTTGCAGCCAGAGGTCGTACTGTTGTCAATGAGCTGGGTGAAGCCGGAATTGCGTCAAGACTGCGGTGTCAACTCATAAAACATTCCTATGCCTGTTTTTGAGTTGCCAGGCCTCGCACCCCCAACACCTGCCTGGCCGACCCATTTCTTCTGCAGCCGGCAAGAGTGGCAAGGCTTTCTTGAAGGCCTCTGGAGCTGAAAACAAAGCTCTGAATCGATCCAGAGCTCAGTTATCGGCTGCAGAGGCCTTCAGGAAAGCCTTGTCGGCCACAGAAGAACTTCTTCAAGGCCGCTGACAGCAAAAAGAAGGCCGGGGGCGACACGTACAAGTGAGGTTAGTCAGTGGTTGACGTCCCCCGAAAATAAAATCTGGTGCCTTTTTCGGTGGGATATCTATCTATCTATCTATCTATCTATCTATCTATCTATCTATCTATCTATCTATCTATCTATCTATCTATCTACCTCCCTCCCTCAAGGTCTTATTTTCAGGGAAACATGGTAAGAAGGAGGAAAACAATATTGTGATCAAGGAAGTACCAAGGGGAAAAAAACCACACTCACAGCAACACTGGCAGGGCAAGCCACTTGTACATAAACAAGAGAGCAAAGCATCCTTTCTATCACTAACAATGTTCCCTCTCTGGGTCATAAAACGTCCACAAGAAAACCACCCAGCTCAGGGAGCACCAAGGCCCCACAGTCCTCCTCCTCCCCCATCTCCAATTCCTATTAGTATAGAAGATGTTCCCTAGTTGGGTCATGAAACCTCTGCAAGAAAACCACCATGCTCAGCATACCAAGGACTCTAAAGAATGAGAAACCCAAATAAGCCAGGACAGACACTAGACAAATAATCAGGAGGAAAACAATATTGTGATCAAGTAGCTACCAACGGGGGGAGGGGGGAGGAGAAAAAAAACCCCAACCACACTCCCACTAGCACTGCTAGGGCAAGCAACTAACTAACTTGACAGCAATCCCCCCTTCCTTCTAGCATTGATGATGTTACCTAATCAGGTAACAATGTCTCCAAGCAGCAATTTCAGGCGAGATATCAGAAGGACAAAGAACAATTTGGCTTCTGCATGGAAAAGCATCACTTAGATAAAATTCTACAAGAAATGGAAAAGAAAATGATTTCAAGAATATATAACTTTCTACTAGATTTTAAAATGGAAGAGGTGATCAAAGAGACTGGTGGTATGGGCGAAAAATGTTGGCCACAACATAGACCTGGAAAATTGGGAGAGAATGTGGGGATCAAATTACAAACTAATTACATCCACAGGATACAAGGAAAATCAATACAAAATGTTCTACAGATGGTAGCTTCCCCGCTAGATTGGCAAAAATGTTTCACTCAGACCCAAATTGTTGGAAATATGGAAAAGAAAAAGGCACTTATTTTCATACCTGGTGGACATGCCAGAAGTGAAAAAATATTGGAACAATTAGACAATGGATAGAAGAAATCACGAATCAGAAAACTGAATTTAATCCAGAAACTTTTTTATTATGTATAACACAAAAATGTAATAAAACAGATACATATATTATGTTACATATATTAACAGCTGCAAAGTTGTACAGACAACTCTGGAAGGAAAAAAGGGTTCAGCTGGAAGGCATGGTTATAAAAATAATAATAGAATGTATAGAGATGGACAGGCTAACGATGAAAATAAAAGACAGAGAAAATTCAATTTATTATAGGGCCTGGGATGTCTGGGATGAGTGGTTTAGAAATAAAAAGAAAATAAAATGGCAATTAGGAAAAGAATGAGAGAATATGTAAATATGTAAATATACCATGGAGATGATTGATATGTAAGGATAAAAGATATTGATTTATAGTAAGAGTAAGATGTAACAGTAAAGGAATAAGTAAATACATATACTGAAAAAATGTGAGGAGATGCAAAAGATGTCTTAATGTTGATAACAATGTATAAAGTTTTATTTTATGTTTTTAAAATTTTGAAAATAAAATTTATTTAAAAAAAAAACAATGTCTGCAAGCAAACCACCCAGGTCAGAGAGCACCAAAGACCCCACAGTCATCGTTGTCATCCTCCTCCTCCTCCTCCCCTCTACAAACCCCACCCCCTGCTAGCACTTAAGAAATTACCTAGCTGGATCACAAAACGTCTGCAAAGAAACCACCCAGCTCAAAGAGCACCACAGCATGAGAAAACACAGATAAGCAGGGATTAACACTAGACAAACGATCAGGAGGGAAAACAATATTCTGATCAATGAACTATCAAGAAGAAAAAAAAAACTGCACTTCCACCAAAACTGCTAGAACATGTAAATGTTTATCGACAGCAAAACCCCACCTCTCCTTTTTTTCGTTTTAGGACTGATGACGTAACCTAGGTCACAAAATGTCTGCAAGAAAACCACCCAGCTTAGACAGCACCAAGGACCCCAAAATCTTTCTTTCTTTTTTCCTTTCTCTCTCTTTCTTCTTCCTCTTCTTCCTCCTCCCTGCAAACCCCACTCCCTCCTAGCACTGATGATCTTTCCTACTTGGCTCATGAAACGTAAGAAAATCACACAGCTCAGAGAGCACCAAGGATCCCCCATGGTTCAACCCCAAGCTACAAATATTCTCTTCCATCAATCAATTAGTAAACTGAGTGTCCAGCCAGACACAGGGGTCTTCAAACTTGATAGCTTTAAGACTTGTGGCAGTCAACTCTCAGAATTCCTCCTCCAGTCATGTTAGCTCAGGAATTCTGGGACTTGAAGTCAAGTCTTAAACTTGCCAAGGTTGAAGACCCTTGAACCAGAGGATCTGGGGAAGAAAATTCAAACATCGAACAGCATTATCTTCCTCACCTTAAAGCCTCCATCTGTCTTGGTCCAAGCCCCATTTCTTTATTTCTTTATTAAATTTATATGCCATTTATCTCACCGGGGTGCAACTCTAAATAACTTCTCACGCAGGAAAATACCATATTACCTTGCCTTGAGACCCCTCTGAGGGCTTTACGGGAGGGGGAAAAGGATGTGGGGGGGAAGGATGTGGGAGGGGGTCTCCCTGATCCCTCTTCTGCCCCCCCACCTTACCAGGTGATGGGGACAGATGCCTCTTGTTCGGCTCCCATTGGAATTCGGCTCTGGAGGTAGTGAAGCTGGCCCAGATATTTCCGTAAAATGCTGCATCCTTCGAAATCCCTCGGCACGTTCACGGCGTTCTGCAGAGAAAAAAACAGCAACCAGATTTACATCATTGTAACCGAAAAGATCCTTCATCAAAGCCGGAGAAAAAGATTTGGCGAGACAGGGTACACTGTAAGGCAAAATGGAGGAAACCTCACCTGCCGGAGCTG
Organism: Laticauda laticaudata; assembly: GCA_004320025.1. Taxonomy (NCBI): domain Eukaryota; kingdom Metazoa; phylum Chordata; class Lepidosauria; order Squamata; family Elapidae; genus Laticauda; species Laticauda laticaudata. Next base: position 21,002 of record BHFT01008547.1, read on the forward strand.
TTCAAGTTTCTTCAACTCTTCATTGTAATCCTCCGGATTCTCTCCGTAGTTCTTCAGCACAAACTGACAGGAAAGAAATAAAAATATAACTATAAATAAAAACCACCACCTGGTAAGACCCCCACTTGGAATTTTGTAGCCAGTTTGGGTCACCAATGATATAATATATGTAATAAATTAAAATATTAACTTGGAAATGGGTAGGGTCCATATCGACTTCCCTATTGTATTTTTATTTTTATTATATGTGTATGCGTGTGCGTGTGCGCACACAAACACACACACTCTATCGATCTATCTATCTATCTATCTCTCTATCTATTTATATTTATATCTATCTGAATATATGGGCGTCAACTCCTATTAAATATAGCATAGTAATTAATATATTAATATATTTATATTTTAATATATGAATATATATGCGTCCCTTTCTCTTTGGGCATCCCAGGAAAAGACTGGGATGGAGGGGGGTCTCATTCCAGGGGGATTCCAGCCCCCCTCAATCTCCCCCTAAAACCAGACAGGACTACAAAATCCCCCCCCCAGGCTGTGGCTGATGGGTCCTCTTCTCTCAGCAAAAAAGGGAGGGGAGCCTGACAATCCAGGGGCCTTCCAGTCCCCACTAATATCCCCCCCAAAACCAGGCAGGGAGATGGACGGCCCCCCCAAGCTCGTGTCGCCCGCGGGCGCCCGGTTGGAGAAGGAGCGGAGACCCCGAAATCAGGGTTTGGAGTTTTTTCCCCCTCCTCGGGTGAGGGCATCCACCGAGGTAGGAGAGGGGTCGGAGGACGGAAGGGGTTGGAGGCGAAATGAGAGTGGGGAAGGGGAGTGGGGAAGGCTGAGGTAATTCTGGCCGCCCCGCCCAAAGCCGAGCAGGCCTCACCTTCTTGACGGCCGGCTGGAAGCCGAACTCGGCGGCCTCCTTGAGGTCCAGCCAGATCATGGGCATGCGGGGCACGGCTTCCATCCCGCCGGCCGGCCGGCGTCCCGCCCAGGTGGCAAAAACCGGCAGGCCGGAGAAATGAGGCTCTGGTTGCTGTTAGTGGTGGTGGTAGTGGCAGCGGCGGCGGCGGCGCTAGGCCTCTCCGGGAAGAGCCGAGCGTCGACCGAGTCGGGCCGAAGGAGGAGGAGGAGGAGGAGGAGGAGGAGGAAATGNGCCTCTCCGGGAAGAGCCGAGCGTCGACCGAGTCGGGCCGAAGGAGGAGGAGGAGGAGGAGGAGGAGGAGGAAATGCGCGCAGGCGCAGGCGATCGCCGCAATGCCCGCCGGGTGGGGTAGTTCCACCGAGAATGAGAGGGCGCTTGCGCAATAGCGCAGGTTGAGCTTTGAGGCAGAAGGAAGGGAAGGGAAGGGAGAGAGAGGGAGGAAGGAAGGGAGAAGGGAGGAAGAAAAGAGGAGTTGAGAAGAAGGGGAGGAAGGGGACAGGAGGAGATGGGGGGAAGGAGAGGAGAAGGAAGGGGAGGGAGGGAGGGAAGAAGAGAGAGGGGAAGGAA
>BHFT01008549.1:0-23700 GCA_004320025.1 Laticauda laticaudata
CTTTTCCATTCTGTTTATGCAAATTTTCACCACTTTTGGGAGTGGATGACAATGGATGGAGCCACCCCCAAAATTTTCCTCATCCGCTGTGTCCTTTATGTATACGTTTTGCGTCCATCGGCCAGTGGGACCTAGCCTTAAGGGAACTGAAATAATTCATACATACTAAACTAATAGGCACTGTAGATCAGAAGGCTATCATCCATCCATCTTTATACGTTTCCATTAATACAGAAATGGGATGGGATGGTACAGAATCAAAGTACATATTGTTGTAACAAGACTAAATTTAATCCATAGGCATTTATTATTATGAAAACTCCTTTTTCATAAAAATGCAGCCCAGCTTTTCTCCCAACCCCTTTTACCAGCAATTTAGATTAGAGAAGAGAATTTTTGGCTGCTCTTATTGTAAGCTAGTAGAGAAGCAAAAATCCTCACAAAGTTAGTATTATCTATTAGTCAATCCAGATCTTTCTACAGTGTATCGTTTCAAAAAATGGATCCATATGGATTAGCAATTTGCTAGTGAGGATCTACGAAGCCATGTATTGATTTTTCAGAGTCAAAGAAGCAAGTAATTCATGATAAATAATTCCTTGTTAATTAGAAAAATGTATTGCCTGAAGTCTACTTGTGTCTTATGATTATTTATTTCCCCATACAAACCTTCAGTTCTGTCCTGGACAATTTTCTTTTGTCTCTCTTTTGGACAAAACAACTTTGTTTTGTCTCTCTTTTTTCTATTAATAGCAATCAAACTCTCCCTACATATCAATGGCAACTTGTGGGGCCAGCACATTGTGCAACAAGGTCACATGGCATAATAAGATTGGGACTGGGTTAGGGACTTTCTGTCTTCACTGTGAATTGTGTTGGGGGAGTGCATAAAGGGAGGCTCAGCCAATCTCAATGTACACATGTTGTGCTCTGACAATAAAGGTAATAATAAACTTCAATCTAAATGTCAATACTTTGCAGTCATTGGACATTCTAAGAAAAGAAACATTGTGGAAATCAGATTTCACTTGAACTTAGACAAATAAACATGTAGCAGAGAACTCGATCTTGGAAAATGCAGGAATCTCCTAATGGGAACCTCAGAGCCTGGGGAAGCATGAAATTAATGCAAGTGGATGCCTTGCTAACATTCTTCATATTTTCACATTCAGTTATTGTGCTTAGTTCAACATCTTGTCAATATGTTATTCATTTAATCATTTATTAGGCCTCTTCTAAAGCCTGGAATGCATTCCTCAGAAATGGGCAATTATAGGACATTCTAACCTCCCATGGGCATGAAAGATATTTAAAAAGCTGGCTGTTTCTCAATTTCAGGCAATTTTGGATTATCTTTGCCCATTTCAAACTGACATCAAAACAGGATATAGGACTGAAATTAGCTTGGTTGTCCTTTTGAATAATATTTATCTGGGGAGCAATGGATGGAAAGTGACTTTCTTGATTCTTTTTGCTCTCTTAATCAACCAAATCCTTCTGGATATCTGAAATACAGGAAATAGGGCGTACAACTTTCCAGTTGTTTTGTTTCTATTTCTCAGGGTTACTTTACTGTTGATGGTTGACATCTTCATAGTCAATTCTAATGTTAGCTCTTTTACCAGTTTGGCTTTCTTTATATTTATTTTTAGGCAACAAAAATTTTCACTAGACTCCTTGACTTTTATTATGAGAGAAGAAGAAGAAAAATACTTTATGGGCCAAGTGTGGTTGGAAACACAAGGAATTTGTCTTGGTGTAAATACTCTCAGTATACATAAAGAAAAGGTACATTCGTTAAGAATCAAGAATCAAGAATATAATGTACAACACTTAATGGATAGTCATGGGTACAATCAGCAATCAAATCATATAGGAAACAGTCAATATTACCGTAAGGATACAAGCAACAAATTACAGTCATACAAGCATAAGTGGGATGGGATGCGCATGATAAGGAATGATGAGAGGATTAACAATTAATAGTAGACGTGACACTGTGTTAAATAGTTAGAAAGTAGTCAAGAGACATTATTTGTTTAGCGAGTGATGCGCTTCGAGAAAAAACTGTTCTTGTGTCTAGTTGTTTGGGGTCAGTGCTCACCGTATAGCATCGTTTTGAGAGAAGGAGTTGAAACAGTTTATGTCCGAGGATGTGAGGTCTGTAAATTATTTTCACGCCCTCTGTTTTGACTCGTGTAGAATACAGGATCTCTGTTGAGCAGGTAGTCGTAATTGTTTTGTCTGCAGTCCCTAATTATCCTCTAAGGTCTGTGTCTGTCTGTTGGGTTGCAGACCAAACCAGACAACGTTGGATTGTGGGCAGATGATAGACTCAGTAATTCCTCTGTAGGAACTGGAATCAGCAGCTCCTTGGGCAGTTTGAGCTTTCCTTTATATGAGTTAGCGCAGAAGAAACATTCATTTGTTGTGCTTTTTTTGATGACTGTTCTCAATGTTAGGTTGTCCATTTAGGTCATGTATATAATAGAACTAAGAAATTTGAAGATCCTAACTGTTGATACTGTGTTGTCTAGTATTGTAAGAAGTGGAGTAGGAGGTTTCGTTCGAAAAGTCTACCATCATTTTACAGTTTGAGTGTGTCAGTTCCAGATGTTCTAGGTTACACCATGAGTCAAGTTGATAACCTCCTGTTTTGTATGTATATTCATCATTATCGTTCGAATGAAGCAATCACTGTTGTATCATCAGATAAAACTTCGTATTTAACATATGGTTGTTTGAGATGCGTCATTTGGTATACAGGGAGACAGAAGTGGAGATAGCACACAGCTTTGGGGGGCTCTTATGCTAATTGTAAGTATCGGATGATTCCGCCAAGCTTTACCTCCTGTTCCTGTCTGTTAGGAGCTTATGATCCTTACAAGTGTGTTCAGTAGTACACTAGTTGGTTAATTTACTGTAGAAGAGTATCTGGATGATGGTATTGAATGGCTAAACTGAGTCTACAAAGAGGATTTTTGGTGGTATTTAGAGATTCAGTGTTAAAGGATGTAATGCAGAGCCATGTTAATAGCATCATCTTGTAATCTATTTGCTGGGTATGCAAACTGCATGGGATCTAACAGTGCATCCGTGATGGTTTTCAGGTGGGACAAGCACAAGCCTTTCAAAATTTTCATAACTACGAGATGTTAGGCAATGGTCTTGTAGTCATTCCAGTCCTTGAGGGAGGGCTTCTTTGGCACTGGGATGATGGTAGAATGTTTGAAGATCATCTACTGAATGAAGATTGGGGAGATGGGGGCCAATTGTCAGCACAGACTTTTAACAAGAAGGAGTTATCTTGTCTGCCCTGGTGCTTTTCTTGGGCTTCGCCTGTTAATAGATCTTACTTCTTTTTCTGTGAATCACTCAGGGGTTGTGAGCCAATGGATTGGGGCTAGTTGTAGGAGGTCTTGGCTGTTGTTGGGTGTGTTGAGATGTGGGTTGTGGAGATAGGTGGTTGTTGTTTTTTCAAATTGCAGTTAAAACACCTTCAGGGCATCTGCTATGTGTTGTTTCTTCTGACCTGGGAAGAGTTTGCTGAAGCTGTGATGTTTTAAGAGTTTCCACATGTTTGCTCTGGTTCATTGTTGAGAATTGATTCTTTAACTTTTCAGAGAAGCCTTTTTTTGCTGCTTGATCTCTCTTGTTAATATGATTTCTGGCCTGTTGCATTAGAATTCTGGTCACTTTTCTGTAGCCTTCTCTCTTTGAACTACGTAGCTGCTTAGTTTAGCTGTGGACCAAGGTTGTATCATTACTATTATTTGCAGCGTTCCTTGTTGGTACACATAAGTCTTTGCAGAACTAAACATATGATGTTTACAGTATCTGGTGAAAGCTCATCTAGGTCTGCAGAGCATCTTCAAAAAATATATCCCAATCAGGGCAATCAAGGCAGGCTTGGAGTTTCAGCTTGCCTCATCCAACCAAGTCTCACTGATTTAATTGTTGGGTTAATGGTTTTTAAGTCTTTGTCTGTAGGGCAGGTACAAGTAAATAATGCAGGGTCAGACCTGTCCCAACAGCTGCTTGTGGTAAAGACCTATTAAGCATTCCTTTCCTTGTTGTGTAGCAGTTGGTCTGAAGTATTTTTGTCCTCTGGGGGACAATTAATGCTGAAATATTTTGGGAACTCTTCTTAATTTGCTTGATTGAAAATCTCCTAAATAATGATGGAAGGGAACTTGGGTGTTTTGACTTCAGCTCTGATATTTGATCAGCAAGAGTTTGCAGCCTTGTTATACACAGGCTTGTGAGAGGAACATACTCAACATTAGGAGAAAGAGAGACTCACGTGAAGAGGTTAAAATGACTTGCAGTTGATGTGTAAATCTCTAAGTTTTTATCACAAACTATATATTATAGTTATATCCTGAGACCAGCTGTTGTTGATATATAAACATAATCCTCCACCCTTTGTTTTACCTGATGTTGCTTTGCACGTTGGGCTATCCGACAAGTATAAACCTCGTGCAGGTTATTTATGTTTTTGCTTCCAGTTTTAAAATCAGATTTATTTTCTTTGAAGCTTTTCTTAGCATTTATTCATTATATAGATTGACTAAATCAGAGGAGAGTATTCAGTCTTCTTACATTGCTTTGCCACCCTGAAGTTAGTCTATTTTATCATATGCTGCCCATATTGTGGCTTCCTGTTCTGTACATAAGCTTCTCATGAGAATGACTGATTGATTGAGTGAATGTAAATTTTATTTTGACCACTGACCAGAATTGCAAATAAAACACATTAAAATTCTTTTAAAAAAACAAAATAAAATTAGTGGGGGGATTGTCAATGGATAATGAAAGTTTCTCTAATTATATAGGGAGTGTAACAAAATTTAGCAACATTTAAGGACTCTGAGTTGTACTGATTACAATGGTGTATAAAAAAGATCAAGGTTTTCAGGGTATTATACCAGGTAAAAAATATCCTTGAGCCCTCATAGAGGATATAGTGTAACAGGACATGAGCTGGACTTTTAACAACTCCTTTTCCACAGAGGCACAGTCTTAGTTGATAGGAAACTTTTGTGTATTGACTTTCCAAAACAGCTGTCAGGAATGCATTGAAGCATGCGAAAGTGAATGCTGTTCAGAATCTGGAAACAGTTATGGACTGCAAATGCCTTGATGGTTTGTAAAAGGAGATTTAACTGCTCAGAAAAACATTCTTAGATAGAATGGATTGGTCCTGTTGGATTTTCAGTTCTTTGATATTGTTTAAATGTTGCATGCTTATAACCCTTCATTAGGATGCCTCCCTGGAAAAGCCAAGATGCTAAAATGTTTGTGAGGTTTGTCCTGAAACATATTCATTTGTATTTGCCCTCAATAAGGAAAGAATTCTAACTTGGCAATGTATGAATGTCCACCTGGAGAAGGAGGGGGGATCTTGGAAGGAGCATTGCAGTTTCCCAAGAAGGAAGTAGTACATTCCAGGAAAAAAAATAAGAGGTTTGTGCAGTCCTGAACTGGATGGGGGAGGAAGGAAAACATTCAGGGTGTATCTATTATGTTAGAAGGTAAGAGCTATAGTCTATCAAGATTCTGTCTATTAGAAGTTAAACAAATAATTGGACTTGATAGGAATTCACTGTATCACCTTTGGACTTGGGCTTACACAGTATTCTGAAATTACCATACTTCTGAGTACATTCTGTGACTTGACATGATGTACGCAATCAATGAATCACATAGTGACTTCTGTCAGGTATTTTGGCTTTCTCAATTATTCAGTATGTATCAGCAATATAATATCTCACCTCAGCCTTTTCTAAAGCCAACTCGAACATCTATCATCTCTTTTTCCATGTAAGACTATGAAGTCTATGAAATCAAGGATCTTGTGTGATCATTTGCTCATCTATTGAGTCTCCTTTTTTATTACTGGAATGTGGATTGATTTTTTTATCATCTGTTGGCCACTAAATCATTCTCCAGATTTGCTAGTATGGCTTGGTTAGAATTTTTAACAATAGTTCCCCTGTTGCTTGCCATATTTCTGTTGCCTTCTGACTAGTAATGACTGGATTGCCTTTGTCTTCTATTACTAGATGTTCTCATAAGAAATATTTTCTGAGGTATACTGAACACTGACATCTTTACTGCATTTTGTATTACCTTTTCATTTTCATTTGATCTCCTTTGAATCAGTGACTATCTGTCCATCCTTTAGCATGCCAATTAGAAGTTGGAATTTTCTTTTGAAAGACATTTCTTGTTTTTCCATATCTGTTTCCATGTTCAAGGTCTTTACATACGTAGTTGTAATACTGGTTCTTGAAATAAGAGCTGTTACATAGTTACTATCAAGACTTCATATTGTCTCCAATGTATCCATAGTTTTCAATATTTACATGAAACTATTCTTGCTGTTCATCAGACTATTTTCTATTAATATATTGATAATACACAGATCTGTTACTCTAACATTTTGAGGGAAATGATGGAACTCCCTTGAATATAAGCATATATCCCATAATAGACTGAATGAGGAGCAATAATCTGAACCTCATTCCAGATAAGATAGAGGTATTCACTATTAGGAAACCAATTCCAGAGAGGTGGCAGGTTGCCTTTCCTAAATAGAATTCTACTCTCCCAGAAGAATTGAATATGTAGTCTGAGGACCCTTTTTTTCCCCCTGATCTGCCAAATAAAGGAAATGGTGAAGAGTGCCTTTTATCAGTTTTAGTTGATATGTCAACATATTCCTTTTTTGAAAGAGCCTTGAAATTGTGGTGCATGGGGTGGAAATATGTCAAAATGCTTTTTTGTATCCAGTAAAAATATTTCCATCATATAAAATTTGGCAACAAGACTATTTCCACCAGGATACAAAGAGTTTGTATTACACCTGTGCCAAAAGTGCTGCACTGGCTGCCAATTCATTTCTGCTGAAAATACAAAAGGCTAGTCATTACTTTTAAATTTCTACATGGATTAGATTTGAGAGAACATCTCCCTTATATAAACTTCCATGCTTACATTATCAGTGGAGGTTCACTCACCCTTGTTCTAAACTCATCTGGGAGTGACTTAACATCAAAACTTCTCTGTTGCCAACCCAGGTTCATGAGTGGGGGGGGGGGATTAAACATCTTTATTAGCTTTTTAAAGTACCTGTATAAACTTTTAACTGCTAGTTTTAGCTGTTAATTTTAACTATTATATTTATTTTACTTATTTAACTGTCATTTAACTGTGTATTTTTAATATAAATCCCTGATATAAAATTAAAATATCCATTTCCAGTCATTCCAGCCTGCAAGAACGGGTTACCAATCAATCAGTTCAATTTATTGTGATCAAAGACCAGTATAGATAATCTGCACACAAAATCTGAGACAGAATTAAAATACTTTTGTGAAATAACAAAGTAACTACAAACTTGCTACCCCATGTGAATAATTTTGAAGTACTTCTTTATTTAGATAGTGATCAGTTTCCACTTTGCCTATATTTGAAGTCTCCTATTTGGCAGATATTTCTGGAAGCTTGTTTCATTCCTTCAATTTTTCCACTAGATCAAGCAAGATGTTATGCCAAATGGACTCTCAACTTGGCCAAAAGAGAGCATTGGCAGAGGACAATCTACAAAAATGCCGATAAGCTCTCATGTCATTCAATCTCAATCAAGATCCCTTAGACATTTATAAACCTCTAGTCAAAAGTTATGACCCTTATTGGTTTGTGACACAAATTTCTCAGTTAAGTGGTACTCTGTTTCATCAAAGCCATGATTTGATAAGGAGCATTCTGAAGCTAAGAAAGTTGTTATCTCACCTTATAATCTTTATGAATTTATAAATCTGAGATAGGTGACAATAACACAACAACACATCTCTTCTTAGAAAACAATATAAACAACTAGGAGCCTTTAAAAGAAGAAAGAAAGACCAGCTGGGGACAACTTACTAAACAATGAAGAATAAGAACTCCACTTTTTTCTGGCACCTAATGAGCTATCAAGTTTCCAGAACTTCTACCTCATTAAATTCACACAATACACCCCAAAGCGTGGGAATTACAGTTCCAGAGGATGTACAAAGAGGGAATGGGACAATTCGCCACAACCAACTCATCAGAGCCATTTCACCATAGTGAACTCACCATGGCCAATTCACCATGGACAACTCATCATGGACAACTCATTGCAAGACAACTCAACATGTCCAACAGACAGTTTGATGTAGGACAAGTCAACAATTCAATTTAATTATTTAAAATAATTTAAAATAATTGTTGTCATCCACATTTAATTTGTCCCTCCTTTGGCCTCCTTTCCTTAATGATTCTATTCCACTATTTCTTTGATATTAGTGTAACTCTTGTCCCACGATGAATTGTGTCACAGTTAGTTGTCCCATTGCAAGTTGGCCATGGAGAGTTGTCCCATGGTGAGTTGGCAAGTTGTTGTCGATCTCCTGTGAGACCTCAATGTAAAAGTTGATGGACTTACCTGAACAGTTCCCAGCATCAGTTTCCAAAATTAAGTCCCCTATCAGCCAACTCAAAAGAGGGAAGTCAACTGGAGCTGACTTTATTCTCCCAGAACTATTGAAACATAGAATGGTGTGTGTGTGTGAGGGAGACAAAGACAGAGACAGGAGAACAAGTACAATGATTTCTGAAAGACTGGGACTGACTGAGTCAGCCTCAGTTACTACAAAATATGTAGACTTCTAATGCCTGTATAAAACCAGGCAAAATGTCACCATGGTAATGATAAGAAGATTATTTTTTCTTCAAGAACACATGAATTGACAAATGTAATGCTTGCCAAGCAATAGCTTCTACCTCAACAATTTAGTGAGCCTCTTACTTGTTGCCTGTGAAAGTGTGGTGAATTTTTATTTCTATTTGATATTCATTAAACTCTTCTGAGTAATGTCTCAATAAATAGCCAATTTGACCCTAAATTTAAGTGACTCTGTCTGCCTGCCTATTTCTCAATCATCTGCAGCTCTTCCTCTTTCTCCTAATCCCAGTTTTAAAGACCTAATTTAACTAAAGAATGCTTAAACAAATGCTTGTGTGGCTTTTGCCCTGATTACCATTATCTCATAAATCCAATCATTTCCAATGTTTGTTCTGAATATGACTCTGAAATAAAGTTGCCCTAAGCCTTATAATGCTGGAAAACTTCTATAAGCAATAAAATAGGATGCGGACTACCATCCTATGAAGAGAAGTACAGAAAGCTATTTTTTCATTGAAATATAATGCACACACCGTGAACTACATTTTCTTAAACCCATGCTGATTAATTTGAGATAGTACCTATTTTACTGTTTTCAAGAAGATCATAAAGCTCGTCTAACAATTCAAGTGGCATCTGAAGCACCATGAAGGATTTATTGTGATGCTATCCAGAAAAAAACAAAGAGAGTAATTAACTTTAGCTATTTCATGTGCTCTTGGACAAAGTTGATGTAAGATTTTGTATGTGTTGAACATTATAAGATACTTCATTATATTGCTAATGCTTATCGTTCAGATGTTTTATACCACAGCTGCCGTTATTCCAAATTTGTCCACTATTCTCATCTTGCCAACTACATTACTTAAGAAATCCAGAGATTAATTGCACTATCAAAGCTAAAACAAAGCACTATAGGAGATCTTAGCTATTTTGATCCACCTAATCTATTGACAAAAGATCACAGACATATTAGCATTGTTCATGCTGCTGCTGCTGCTAATGAAAAAAAAAATATAAGTTTAACAGGCTGGAAAGGAAGCTTTTCTTATATTAACAGATAAAGATTCCATCAAGTCAAGTTTGATTTTTGTTTTGTTGACCACATGGTGACATTTTTGTACTTTAGTTTTCTGGGCATCAGGGTGAAAATCATTTTGCATTATTTTCTCTTGTGTTTTTCTCAATTTTCCTCACTAGTCTAGAGCTCTGGATTTCTTGATGATTACTTGTCCAAGTACCAAATGGTCTGAGCTTACTTTGCTTTTCTAAGATCAGCTAAGGTCAGACAGGTGCTGCTGTCTATTGAAAACTTTATATCGCAAAAAGTCTTGCATCAACCCTATTTTACATTTTTCCTGTCTATTGCATCTCCTAAGAGAAGAAAGAAAAAAGAAAGAAGAATGAAAGATAGAAAGAAAGAAAGAAAGAAAGAAAGAAAGAAAGAAAGAAAGAAAGAAAGAAAGAAAGAAAGAAAAACAAACCTGGGCATTTGCCAGAAACCCAAAACTGCCATGTTGGCCAGCTATTTTCTCTTCTCACCATAAACATTGTTATTGTAACTTCCAAATTTACAGTAGAGTTTTTTTTGGGGAGGAGGAACTGTTTGAGCCAATTGGCAGGAGGTATGCTATGTAGAAAGTAAACATGCAAAAACTATTATCAAGGAAAAGGAGTTTAAAAAGTTTTAAAATAGCCCTGGGAACAAATATATTCAGAAGAGGCTCCAGCAGGTGCCTCTCTGATTCATTAGAATATAAGAAACAAGGGGGAAGATACAGCATAATCAGATTTGCAAGAATCTATTATTATAGCCAATCTCAAGAAAGGTAATTGTAGTCTTCCTATGGCTTTGATTTCCTAGTTTGGTCTACTTAGTGGGGCTACAACTCTGAGAATTATATGAATCTTTGCAGCATTTGGGAGCTTTTGTGATGGTGGGGGATTGCTTTGGATAAATATATATAGTACTTTCATAATGTACCGGGTCTTCAAGGAGATTACTAACTCTGAGCAAACCTATTGGGATTCACTTGCACTGAGTACAAGAAGTTATTGTTAAAACTTCTGTGTATATGTGTATCCGTAAATCTTTGTAATGCTGGCGGAATACCTAAAAAAATAATTCAGACAATAAAGTAAAGCTGGTCCTGTTTGTAACTAGAGTTTTTTCTTTTTAAAAAATGTTGGATCTTGGAGGGAGAGAAGGAATTTGCCCCTTAGCTCCTCCTGCTGGTTGGAAAGTTGCCCTCAGATGTGTTTATTTATTTATTTTAAAAAAATTGCCTCCTCTCTTGCTGTAAGGCTAGTCTAGATGGCTTACAACAATATAAATGGAGAAATGAAAAGAAGTGTAAATGTAACTCTAATAAAGTAATGGAACAATCGAATAAACAATGAAAAATTGGTTATGGTTGAGAATGAAAGATGGACAGGTGGGGAAGTTGGAAGTATGGGGGCAGATGGATTTGCTATCAATTAGTAGCCACCTCCAGAGAGGTACTCCCAAGGCCAACTGGCAGACCCTGGTCTTCAGGCTCTTACAGAAAGTATAGGACAGTAAAGGTACATCTCACCTTGCAGAATAGGATGTTCCAATGGATAGGCAAAAAGTAGCCTCTTCTGGATCCCAACAGGATTTGATCAACAGGCCCCTCTTTGCTGGCATGAATGGGGTGGGATTTTCCTAGAACAGAGGTGTCAAACTCAAGGCCCGGGGACCAGATCCAGCCCCTGGAATACTTAGATCTGGCCTGCAGAGTCACCCTGGAAACAGCAAAGGACTGGCCCATGGTGACTCTGCCAGCTCCATTTTTGCTGACAGGGGGTTGCAGGAGGCCATCACAGCCAAATACAGAGCTTAGGAGCCCACTTTCACTGGCAGAGTGCTCAGATCACCACAGGCATCCCCAACACGAATGAAATCAAGCTGGCCATGCCCACTCTGGCCATGCCCCCCCAGCCACCCTGAGGTCAAACACAACCCTGATGTGGCCCTCAATGAAATTGAGTTTGTTACTCCATCCTAGAAGGATGAATCACTTCAACAGACCTGTGCCATTAAGTTAGACCTGTGCTATTAAGAGCTTTAAAAATCATAACCATAACCAATTTGAACAGCACCTGGAAGCAGACCAATAGCCAGTGCAGTTTGTGAAGTAGAGGTGTAATATGAATATTTATTTGTTTGTTTGTTTGTTCATTTGTTGGTTTTATTTACCACTCATATTATTTCACAGTGACTCTGCGCAATTTATACCATTAAAAGAATTAAAATCGTAAAAGATAAATATTTCTAAAACAATAAAAATGGAAATTAAAACCAAAAATAGAATTAGAGTTAAAAGATGTGAGGGAGGGAACAGGATGTATGGGAGGGAGGTGGGACTGCTTCTTAATATATCAAGATGTCCAGTGTGATATACCCCCATTGAGGCCTCAAGCCATTTGGCAGAGCCAAATCTTCAGGTCTTAAAGCCAGAAGTATGGGAACAAATCTCACTACAGGCAATAAGATGTTTCAAGGAGCATGAACCATGCCAGAGAATGCCCTTGTCATGAGCCTTGCCAGCCAAAATTACTTGACTGATGGGGCCCATACCATGTATTTCAGTGGTACAAACGAGAAATGACTAGGACTTGAACAACTAAGCACAGGGAGTCAAGATCCAGGGAGGGTCACAGTAGGTGCACAAACAGAAGCTATATTAAGGCTCTTCTAGTCATGCCAGCCACTCTTTGAGCAGATTCATAAATACAGGAGAATCTCTAAGTGTGAACCGGATCTGAACGGGGAAATGAAACCCTGTTCAGAACTAAAGATGACAAATAATTTTAAGGCTCTATGCACCCAAAGCTAAGGTTCAGGCAATGCATGCTGTCCCCCAATCAGATCCCTACAGCCTCCAATCAGGTCCCTACAGCCTCCAGGAACCATGAGATGGTAGAGACAGCATCACTCAGTCACTAAATGTGGAGTTGTGGAGCTGGATATCATTAGAATATCCATGGTAATGGATGATCTCAGCTAGTGGCTTCATGTAGATACTAAATAGAAAATGAAGGAGTACTGAGCCTTGCAGGACACCATAAGTAAGCAGTTGGGGATGGATCTCTCACTCTCTATCAATGCTGATTGGGACCTGGAGCAAGGAGCTGAACAAGTGTAAACCTATGCCACTCTGCCCCAATTCATGTAGCCAGGCTAAAACGATATCATGGTCAATGTTATTGAAGTCTGCTGAGAGGTCAAGGAGAACAAGAATGGTTGCACTACCCCCCCCCCCCCCNCCCCCCCCCCCCACCCTTCTCCTGCCAGAGATCATCACTGAGTACAACCAAAGCTGGCTCTGTCACAATTTCACTGAGAAGGGTGGTAGTGTAAGAGAGTCTCAGGGTTATTAGGGCATGATCTGACCATGACAAGAAGGATAATATTAGATTCCCCACCAGATCATGTTGCCATTGCTTTGATAAGAATATCAGATCTGGCATGTGATCACTGTTCCAAACTGGATTTGCGATAATCTTAGATAGGCCCATGACTATCATGAATTTCTGAGCCACTTCTGAGGCCAAATTCGGAGAAGGCAAATTGAACTCATCCAGAACCATAAATTTGGGAAACTTCAATGACATCCCTGAGATGGCCTCCAACAATTTAGTCGGAAATTGCTCTGCAGCAGGGAGGCCAGTAGACTAACACCAATCCCAGTTGATCCTGTGAGCCCATTTTTAAAAACAGAGTCTATCTCAGTGGCTGTCTTATAGTGAAAATCATATCACTATTATAAAAGACATGGCAGTAATTCCTTCTTGATGCCACCTCTTGGAATGAATTGAGATATAGAAAGTAAGAGAGGCTGTGGAGCAGAGAAACACTTACCTGGGGTATCTAGTGAGTCAGTAATTGACATAACTTTCATTGTGATAATATCTCCAAATTGTCTTCTTTTTGAAAAATCTCTAAAATTCATCAAGTTGAATGGCAACTGCTTTAAAAAATGCTACAGAATTTTTCTCCCTAGCACTAGAAAACAATTCCCAGACTGGTATCCCCCAGTAATTTGGAACTAAAATTCCATTACTCTCAGGAAAAACATCTCTAATAGTAAGAGGTTATAAGACATGAAGTCCATCACTGCTGGAGGGCACCAGTTTGAGAAAATAAGCTTGTGATATCTTTAGAGGAAGAAATCAAGTTGTTCAATGCAGTTCCAAACTGATTGTCTTGGGATCCTAACAGCAAATTTCATTAATGTTATGGCTGTGTTCTTTGGACTATGTTTGAAAACATATTTCTTTCCATTTGTGTTAGATACTCCTTCCTAGATGAATAATGTTTTTTGAAGGGATATACCTGACTACCTGTCCCAGTTTCTGGATGCCTCTGATTAATTGAAGTTTTTTTTTTAATATTCACTTTAATGCAGCTAAGGACACTCAGAAATGTATTTATATATTCTGATTTAATGCATGATTTGGAACTTAAATTATCTGCCATTTGCTGCACTTTAAATTTGCTTAACCCATTCTTTGCCTCAGAAGCATCGAAGAATAAGAAAAGCAAATTTGGGGAAAAGAATATATTGTAAAATATTCATGTAGTATTCATTTTAAATGCATTTCCATAATTGCAGGTTATTATAGAAACAGGATCAACTGAATGTGGGGAGAAAATCATACCAAAAATGGCACAGATTAAAAGTAAGGTTGATTTCCCATCTATAGACACAGGACTAAAAAATTTCATCTCAGAGAAGGAGGGAGGAAACAACCAAACTCTTCAGATGACTTTCTGTAGCTGCCAATTTTGCTGAACCATTCAGCCCCAGAGTGTTTTCTATTATGATATCCTTGTATTTAATTAATATAGCAAAACAGTTATTCATTCAGATCCTTATACCAAATGGCCCACCTGTTTTTTGGTACAGCACCAGCTCAGTACTCAGCTTCTTCTCACCTTTCCTGGAAAAGTCATTTGGAAGAGGTTTGGCTTCAGCTTAATTTCACAACACATATATTTCATTTCTTACTTTACACTAAAAAGTGAACCTTCATGATGAGCAACCTAAATACTCTCTGGATGCTGCTTTTTAAATCAATCATGTTCAGTTGATCTCCGCACATTAACGTCCCTTAGACTTTCCATCTGCAGTCACTAAATGTGGTCACCAGCTTCTTGTACATTCATCTAACGCTTGAAAAAGATAACAAATGAAATGTCACATTGCTTGCAATTTCCAGTACAATGATGATTAATTTAATATATTTCCTTTTTTGTTATTAAATGCAATAGTAATGTTACATAAATAG
Organism: Laticauda laticaudata; assembly: GCA_004320025.1. Taxonomy (NCBI): domain Eukaryota; kingdom Metazoa; phylum Chordata; class Lepidosauria; order Squamata; family Elapidae; genus Laticauda; species Laticauda laticaudata. Next base: position 15,029 of record BHFT01008549.1, read on the forward strand.
TGACAGAATTCAAGTTTCATTTCCAAATATATCACTAAGCACAGAACCCACAAGCTTAAAGAAATGTATTTTTAATAGACTCCAGAAAGCACATTATGCAAAAAACATCAGGTTAGGGCAATGAGAGGTCATACCAAGTAAAGCAAGAGAAAGAGCTAGTGAAAAACTTCTTGCCATCTCAGAAAGTTTATTCTTTCATTTAAATAGCTCCAGTCTAGCTCTTCAAAATGAAGATCACTTACAGTTGATGAGACTGACACCATTACCACCAACACTTCTGTGAGGTTAAAGAAAAAAACAAGGAGGGGAAAATGAAGGGAAAATAGATAAATTTAGACCTAGCTATGCCATTTTCACTTACTTTCCAAGATTACGTGTCAGAAATGGATGAGGATGTGCCATGATAAATATTTTCTAATTTGAATTTTGAACATCTGTCAAACTGGACAATATATTATTTGTGTTCTAGTGACACAAATTTTCTGAACATGGTCTGAAATTGATATGCTACAAATTGAGTCCAAAATTTATGTTGCTAAGTGAGAAATGTGTTAAGTGAGTTTTGCCCTATTTTACAACTTTCTTGCAACATTTGTTAAGTGAATTACTGCTGCTGTTAAATTAGTAATTTTAGGATTCTGGCAGTTACTCCAATTAAATCATGAGCCTCGATCACACTCCCAAAACTAAAAAAAGATTTATTTGAAGTTAACATTCTACATCTGGCATTTACCTGGGCATAGCCAACTCTGAGATTTGAAATTCACTGTCACCCTTGATCCTGCTTTTCACCCCACCCCTCTGGGTGTATCATCCAATGAAACACATTCATAGCCAAGAGTCATCAATCATGCTCTCCAATTAGATTTTTGCGAGGCAGAAGCTTCAGTTATCAGTGTTTGAAGAAAATATGAATGGAATGTACTTTCAGTTGCACACTGCTCTTTGAACTCCAACCACCCCCTTTCTGTTGTCAACTATAAAATGTGTATACAAAATGTTTTATGAGTTGACAACTAATATGGTAGTTAAGTGAATCTGGTTTCCCCATTGACTTTACTCATTAGGAGGTTGCAAAAGGTGATCACACGACTCTGGGACACTGCAACTGTCATAAAAGTGAGTCATTTGTCAACCATCCAAATGTAAATCATGTGACCATGGGGATACTACAACAGTCATAAATATGAAAAATGTTCATGTCACTTTTTTCAGTGCCATTGTAACTTCAAAGAGTCACCAAATGAATTGTTGTAAGTCAAGGCCCTTAATTTCCCACTTATTATCACCATTTTTCCTCAGTCTGTACCAGATTGGGATTCTCATAACGTTATCCCACTCAACTTTTTCAGATCTGCTCTTGAAAAATCAAGAACATAGAAAACTGAACAATTTTATGAACAAGACTTAAGCACAATGTCATGGTTGCACTTATGTCATGCTTCTGATAGATTTTTCTCAGACGAGAGTGGGTTGCATGATATGGCTGACACTGTAAGGACAGAGAAGTGTGCTGTCTATATTACTTCATTGTGGGTTATAAATAATGTGAGCAGTTATCAATGACCAATCCGGTTCACTTCTGGGTTTTTTCTGCATATGCTCCAAGTGTCTCTTGCATTGCTTCATCTGTCAAAATTCCTTAATAATTTGAAGATACCCCCATTTTGAGATGAATGGATGAAAGAATTTCCAAGCCTGCAGATAGAGGTGATAGTAGTAAATCTCATTCAGTTCATAGAATGTTTGTCCATAGCAGCAGGTTAATTATAATGTTTTCCAGTTTTAGTTCACATACTAATTGCTTTAATGTAAAAAGATCAGATCAAGCCAATAGTCACCATGGTAAATATGAATTCCTGAGCTTTCCCAAAATCTTCTAGGGCATGGAATCACTCAAGAAGGTCTGATTGTTATTAGCCCTGTAATCAGATCAAAAATCTCAGGAAAAGATCCCGGTATGCATCAGTAAAAGAGTAGTATATGGGCAACCTAGCTTCTTCTAGGTGGTCACTAAGAAAGGATTTTTCGAAATGACCATCAGAGCATTAGTATTTCCTATATTATTATTAACATGCTCTGATTCTAAGGAGTTCTACTCCCCCACCCCATCTGAAAAGAAATACGTTCCAAATGCAAAACACAAGCAGAGGAGAAGAGTTTCAGTTTTAGTTTCATAGCACCAAGCAGGTTTAGTAAAGAACAGTTGAGCTAAGCCATGCCCAGGCTTCTTGCTGTCTCCTTGCTCACACAACAAATATTGTTTCACTTTCGAAACAGCCCTCAACTCTCTCCCACACTGACAGGACGCTAACCAGATGAATATCGATAGATGCTGGTAGGCAGAATTTTTCCCCCTGATTTTCCTCCCCCAAAACTAAGCCTGACCACATAGTTTCATAGCGAAGCACTGGTATCAAGCTAGTTTTATATACTATTGATTTTTTTTTCTTTCAGGTATTATCAACAATCTTCTCTAACACTACAATCCAAAGGAATCTATATTTATAGCCATATGTTACAACTGGGAAATCCATGGTCTGAATATGTACCTTGGTTGTCAATGTAATGTCTGCATATCCATACCATATCAAAATCTGTCATATTTGAGCTTAATGAATTACATGTATCCAGACAATATGTAAATGTTTTAGAAGCAACAATGTCTTTCCCAGCTTAAATTTGGTTTGGCGAGTTCTGGATCAATCTGGTTTTTGAAAAATTGTCTGCATTATATTATTGCTAAATGTCACCAGAGAAATTGTCGACAATGTATAATGGCACTTCAAATTTATGTTGGAAATGTGAATAACAAGGAGGGACATTTTATCATGTTTGGTGGATGTGTAAAAAAGTTAGAAAATTTTCAATTCAGATGCAAGAAGTCCTCAAATTATGACCAGTTGCTTGGTGATTGTTCAAAGTTCCAACAAACCCCACACCTAAAGGTACTTATGACCCAGTTCCAAGGTTTCCATGGAAATATGACTTCAGCAATTGGCTCACATTTACAACTGTTTGCAGCAGTGGTGGGATTCAAAAAATTTTACTACTGGTTCTGTGGGTGTGGCATGGCTTGGTGGGCATGGCTTGGTGGGCATGGCAGGAAAAGATACTGTAAAATCTCCATTCCCACCACATACCAGGGGAAGGATGCTGCAAAATCCCCATTCCCTCCCCACCCCACTAACTTGCTTTCTAGCTCCATTCTCCCAATAAAAGAAGACCCAGCCAATCAACTGGGACTCAGGAAGCAGATAATGGATGAAGGTGGAGAAAGCCAGAGATCATGTTCATAGGTTCTCTGAACTACTCAAATTTTCCACTACTGGTTCTCCAGAGCAAGTCAGAACCTGATGAATACCACTCTGGTTTGCAGCATCTGGCAGTCATATGGCCTTGATTTAAGATGTTTTTGCCAAAAACCAGCATTTACTTCCAGTTTCAGCAAAAACACCCCATAACAAACATTGGATTTGTTTAACAACCATGGCATTCACTTAATGAACATGTTGGCTGCTTACTGACCACCAAAAAGAGAACATGAAAATGGTTCTGGTCACACTGCTTTACAATCATCATGACTTACAAACATAATGGGCATTTTCCATAATGGACATTAGTCAAGAACTACCCATACATACATTTCAGAAGATTTTAAAGATTAGTATACAACTGACACCTGTGTTTTTCCTTTTAGCATTGGTGGACAAATAGTTGGAAAGAAATCAAATAACTTGGTTTTTACTATCATATTTGCAATAAGATTACCGTATGCACAAAATGGAAAGATATAGCACTACTCACAATGGAGAAAAGGATTGGTGAAGATGATGAAGCTTTTTGAAGTGGCTAATTGACTTCTTTAATGAGAGAAAAAAACTGCTTAAGTTTATTGCAGACTGGAAACTCTTTATGAATTTTTGTATAAAATGAAGTTACGATTTATGGTTTTGATCATTAAACAGGATACATCATAGAAACAAGGGAATTATACTTTAACCATAGAATAACAGGCAGATTTATAATTGTACTTATAATTTCTGTAAAGAAGATGGAAATTCCTTCTTTACGTCTTTTTCCTTTTTCTCTATTATTCTTTCATTTTATACCTTTCTTCTGCTTTTAGCATAACTTTGATTTCTTCCTATTTTCTTTTCTTACTTATATTATTTGTATTAGTTTTTATCTTCCTTTAAAAATATTTAATAAAATTATATATAACATTATCATCACTATGTATAGTACGTAATTTTGATTTATTCATGAGCTGGAACAGAAAGGATGTTCTGATCCAGCTCTGTTTTGCTCTTACTTTTTTATGGTTCTTTATATTTAAAATGGGTTTGGATAAACAATCTTATAATAAAAGATGTCTTAAAATAGAAGACTGACACATCATGTCCTCCATAAAATAGGACACATAAGAAGCAGCTCTAATGAAGAACTGCTTATTTTATTGAGATTAATGAGTTTCAGACTGTAGACTTAATAATCATACTTGACAATTGCTTTGTTCATTGAAAAATGTTCATTTTTTTAAAGAGCTGCATACTGGATTGCCACCTAACTATGTAGTCTATTTTACTAATAATATCTAAACACCACAGCCAGCAGTTGTTGTTCTTTTAATGATTTTTTTTATATTTTGGAGCTTTTTTAAATTATATAAAAATGATTAGAAAAAGACACAGCTAACATTAAAGGTAGCTTGAGTGCTAAAGGGTAGGTAGCACTCAAATACAAATGCTTCTTCTATAACCCAAGCTCTTAAAACCTGAATACAAAAAGTTTTATAACTTGCATCAAAAAGTATTTTTAAAAGAAAATAAGTGTTCTTGTGGTAAAAATCAGTAGTCCTCAACCTTTCTGGCTACCTTTCTGGTTACCTTTCTGGCTACTTGTAGACCAGTAGTCATAGTGGCGATAGCAGGGAGCTTCTCATGTTCCCCTACTGCTTGCATGGCCTAGTTCCCAACAGGCTGTGGACTAGTACAGGTCTATGAAGTGAGGGTTGGAGACCGCTGGTATAAATGTCATGGGATGGGAATTTGAGTTTTCTAACTTTAAAAAAAGGAGCAGAAAATGATGAATGCTGTTTCTTTTCTTTTTCTCAAGGGTGCAGGTTACAGAATAGATTTAATTTAAAAGAAAACGAATCACAACTTGATATTTTTGGAGGGGGGGATTCCCAATAGTAACAGCCCTGCTATTTAGATGTGCTATTTTTCAGTGCATATGTACAAGAAGGCATGTTTTAAATTGGATGCTTGTACTGAGGAGGAAATTACAAATGGTGGCTTTTGTGGTTCTTCCTAATGCTATGATTTCATGATTCAGTAATGAAAATTGAAAAAAAACCTGATGAGAGATAAAATGTTAAGGTACCAACATTCTGGGAAAGAGACAACTAGGAGACAACTGGTGAGCTTCATCCAGAAAAAGGACCATAAGTGGTCCTGGTCTGTTATTTGTAATTCCTGATCCACAAATCAAGCAGTCAGGGTATTCCAAAGAATCTTATTTAGGATTTTAGCCTGACTAAAAAGTTTCCAAAAGGAAAGAGAAAACTAAAATCTTTTGTCTTCTTTACCACCGTCACCCACCCGCTCTGAAACCTCTTAGAAATGTGCTGGGAAGTCTGAAAGTGATTGGCTAAACCTACATGACATTTTGCAATATATCTGCTATTATTGAAGAAAAACTGCCCCAATTTCACCCACTTCCTGAAATGTCCTTATCTTAAGGCATGGAGAATTTGCTTTTTATAAAAAAAAATATAGGATATGAATTTGTCCAACCTTTCATAGCAAATTAATTTTCCTTTCTTCATTTTCCCTAATTTAAAAAGACAATATAGTAGATGTTGGCATTTTTCAAGTTCTGAGCCCAGAGTACTTTCTAACTATTGGAGAATGAAACAACAGTTTTCTGCATTCTTTTATGATGCTTTCATGTGCTTGGGTGTTTCTTTATATTTTACTCGAAATTTATTGGAACCAAGATAATTACAAACTTCTGTTGTTAAAATAAGCTTGTTTCAATCATCATTGACTAGAGCTGGATGATAACAGCATAGTTATGGGTTGTTCCTGCCTAAATACAGAATATAGAACCAAACCTCTTTTACTCTTTAGCAACTGATAGTGGCATGATACAAGATAGTACACCAATAGCAGGGGTTGAGTTTCCTGCAGTTTTTACACCAGTGAAATGTTCATCTTGTTACAGTTTTATAAAACTGGCATTAAACTGCCTGCATTAAGAACTTCTGTCTTTTAAAAAAGACAGTGCTTGTCAGTGTTGGGTACTGTCCAGGTCCATTTAGATGTATGGCAGCTCTATAATTAGTATCAGTGGGATGTGAATTGCACCCTATTGTCTAGCATAATCACTGCCTGCTATTAGCAGATGCAGGGCAAATGGGGCACATGTGGTGATTTTTGTAAAGATAATAATATCATTGTTGCAAAGCTAATTAAACTGGATAGTGAATAATTTGTACCATTGCAAAGATAATGAATCTTATAGGTTTTAATCATTTTCAATGCACAGTATAATTCAGCTAAATAGCAAAATTGCTTTCCTTCTCACACTCCACCATTGCACTGCTAGTACAATGGAGCAATTGCATTGTCTTCCATTCTTCTGTCGGACACAGCTGTGTACATGGTCCAATGGTAGAGGGATTCTTGAATGTGTAGGTCCCCCCTTTGATGGAAAAGTAAAAAATATGCATGCTATCCACATGTAATAGAGTGCCAATCATAGGGAGGTGAATAGGAAAGCTTACTGGGTCTCCATTCAAAAGCAGGCTCTTCCTGCAGGCATTGAGATAAGGTAAAGCTGTAGCCAATAGCTATTTTTCTCGGCACAGATGTCTGTTGGTCTAAGGCAACTGGAATTGTTCTTTTCTTCAAATATTGATTTTTATTGGGATATTTTTTCTCTGTTGCTATGACAACTCTGCTGTTACCCAAAGTTATGGCTCATGATGGGAGCCATGTAAGTCTCTTAAATAAATAAACAAACCACTGTACTGTAGCAACTGTATCTGCTACTTATTATACTGACATGGAACTTTGTAGAAGAACTGAATAAGGTAGATGATGGGAAAACAGCTACTAGGAAGTGACTCAGCACAATAGTACAAAGGCAGGACAAGGGAAACAGATAGGCTGCATTCACACATTTCACCTTTGCTGAATTACATCCTTTCAGGGGTTTGTGGAGTACGCTGAACCAAAAAGGCTCAATCCGCACAATATTTTAAGTACAAATGTTCTCACCAAGTTTTAGCTTGCAGTACAAATATACCTACTATGTTGAACTACCAGAGGCAATCTAGTTTAAATACAAGAGTTGTGTTCCGAAGAAGTATTGTTTAATTGGTAAACAGTTGCAAATCCTTGGAATATACATTTATGCACTTCAGTGGCTGACTCTGTATGCATACATAAATCCACCCCTGAATGTGAAGGTCAATAAATACCACACCTACCCCAATTTAATTGCCTATATTTGAATTAAAGTATTCAATTTCTTTGAACATGATGTATAAAATGATTTATGCATTGATTTTTTGATCCAGTCTGTTTCAACAGATCTGTGCTAAACTGACCAGCTATTAAGAGAACTGGCTTAGGATGAGGCTGAACTAGTTTCATAATGGACAAAAAAAAAGAGTCACATAACTGTGCAAGAAAACAGTAACGAAACTTATTTGCAAGTGTGGTATAAATTCATTTAAGTTATTCTTTTCACGCTTACATAAGTCAGTGTGTTAAGAATCACAATCTCACTAAGTTTGCTGGATCTTACTCTCAGGCATAGTAACTGGTATATGATGTAATTTAGTATCTAAATTAAATTGATAATGGGATTACTTTAAAGACTGCTGTTTTTACAAGCACTGTAGCTTTTTACAAATCATATAAATGTTGAAGTTTTAATTAATTCCAATAAGGGAATTATGTACATTAATTTTCACAACTATATCAGCAATCTGAACAGTGGGAAAATCATCTTCTGTCTGCAATTCTATAAAAAGCATAGGCTTTTATCATAATTACTCTTTTCACATATCACTCTATTCTCTTACATACTAGTAATGATCATATATGAAATCAGTTGGTTTCAACTTTTTTAAGACAAAAAAATACAGACTAATTTTTGGAAGGTGTATGAAAGGGAAAGACTAATTCACCTCCCCAACCTTATTCCAAGATTTTCATTTTTAGATGCAATATTTCAACCCAAAAAAGTGAGAACAGTTACAAGCAGCAGTATTTCTTCACCACTACATTGTCATCAAAATATTTTGCAAGCAACCATTTGAGTAATCCATATTAAATATTTTCCATATTGCCGAAAGCAAACAAGAGTCAAACTAATAAATCAAGGGATGGTAAAAACACAACTATTTGTGATAATCTTATTATATTCTCTCATAAATATAGTTTACTTATCACAGCTTCTTAGCATGATAGATAGCCCTTTAAAATCTGAATGGGTGGGTGAGACTGAAGTGCAGAGACTGAAACCACTTACAAAAATGAAAAACTTTTGAAGAAACTAATGAAATTAGAACATGACAACAACACCCCAACAACTCACAACAACACCTGAAACAATTAGTATATAACGTTTCCAACAGAGAACTCACCAAAACA
>BHFT01008550.1:0-23462 GCA_004320025.1 Laticauda laticaudata
CAGTCTGTCAAGTATCTTCACCAAAGCTGGGGTCTCTCCCAGGGGCTGGCTTTTATATCTTAGTACAGACTCAGCTAAATGATGTCATAGGAAGGAGTCAACCTATCCTGGGCTCTCTTGCAGCATAGATAGAAAGGGCGTTCATGATAACTTCTACCAACAGCCATTCCAAGTCTTCATAATGTTCTGTAATCCAACTGGGCCTGGTGTTTTCCATTTTTTTGTCTCTTAATTGCTTCCTTCAATTCCATCATTGTTATACGTTCATCTAACATAACTTTTATTGTTTCAGGTATTTTAGATAATTCTGCTTCTTTTAAATATTGCTTTAGTTTGTCTTCTGAAACTATATCTTGGTCGTATAACTTTCCATTATAATTTTGAATCACTTTCTTGTTATCCTCATTTTGGTGATATAGATTTCTTTCTTCGTTCATTAATTGTTGTTTCTTTTTTTTTTCTTTCTCTTTTCTCAGTTTTTGTGCCAACCATCTTCCTGGTTTGTTTGCATTTTCAATTTTTTTTAACATTTCTAATTTTTTTGTGCTAGTTCTTCTTTATTGATTATCTATTTGCCTCAGAGACAAAGACAACATGAGAATAACCCTAAATATGTTGGAGTACTATGAAACACATCCAGGAAAGCAAACGGCATTGATTTTCTTAGACACACAGAAAGCATTTGATAATTTGAACTGGCAGTTTATGTTAGCACAGTTGAAAGATATGTATTTTGGGGAGAGATTTATTAATATGATTAAGGTGATATATTGCAAGCAAACAGCAAAGGTGATGTAAATGGAGATATGATAGATAAGGTTGCTATTAAAAAAGGGACATAAGGATGCCCCTTGTTGCCACTATTATTTATGCTGACACTGGAGGTATTAAATAGAAATATCAGACAAGATATAAAGATAAAAGGTTTGGAAATAAAAAAAGAAAAATATTAATTACAGGCATTTGCAAATGATTTAGGTTTTAGCTTGGCAGATCCATTAAAAACAGGTCCTAAGCTAATAAAAAAGAGGAATATGGCAAAATGGCGGGATTGAAAATAAACAAAGAGAAAACTAAGATACTAGTTAAAAATCTTATGTCAACTGCATATAAAGAAAATTTATACAAGATGTTTTATAGATGGCATTTTATGCCAGTGCAGTTGGCAAGGATGTTTAAAGACAAATTGGCTTCATGTTGGAAGTGCCACCAAATACCTGGGTCATGTTATCATATGTGGTGCATCTGTTCAAAAGCAAAAAAATATTGGACCAAAATACATACATGGTTGGTAAAAATGATAAAACAATATATTGATTTAAAACCAAAAATATTTTTATTGGAAAATCCTACCCGAAGAATATTGTAAGAAAAATGCATATTTAGTTATTCAAATATTAACTTCTGCCAGAATTGTATTTGCACAAAATTGGAACAGTGAAGACATACCTGCAGATAAGAATGTGATTAGGAAAATACTAGAATGTGGGGATATGAATAAATTAACACTGGCAATTAAGGAGAAAGAGCAAACTGAATATTATATGGTATGGGATTTATTCTAACAATGGTTAAATAATAAAGATGAAAGAAATAGGGAAACAAAATAAAATGATATGTAAAAAGAGATAAGTTAACATGTTGAATAGTACTACATTAATATTGTATAATCAATAGGTGAACATTAATATGTTAAATATTGCAGAATTAATATGCAAAGAAGGATGTTGTAACTTTGATTATTGTTTAAAAAAGATGTTTGTACCCAGACAACACATTGTTCAACTGAAGATGGAATGTTTGTATTAAAAATAAAAAAAAATATTAAAAACATTTATTAATAATATTACAAAAAATATATATTTATTTTTGCATCATGAAAACAATATGCTGTTTATCTTTTACTAATTTTATATTGAACATTAATTGTTTAACCAGTAATTATCTGTCTATTTATAGATAATACCCTTTTTGAAATAACATAAAAGGACTAAAATGATAAGAAAAAGACAATTACTCTTATTCTGTATTTAAAGAATAGAAAGGATAAAAGTTGTTATATTTACTTACAGATTATATGGTTTTTATTCTCTCTAATGTATCATATGCTTCTCAGCCTATAAACAGGAGGGTATCATGCTTAGTGATCACTTAAACCTTACTGTTTTTTAAATTAGATTTTCCATAGAATAAATACAATTTATTAATTTACTTATGATACAAATATAGAATAAAAGGGATTTGGGGGATTAGCATCAAATAATCTCAAAAATGTTGAGCCTTGAATCTTTAATCAAGGTAAAAGTACAATAAATATAATGGAAAGTAATATTATGTCTCCTAAAGTACCTATTTTAATGGGAGAAATATAACAGGCTATATATACTATCGTGGTTATAATGTCTTCAGAGGAACTTTTTCTTACAGAACAAGAAAGTTAATGAACTGATCTGCTAATTTCTGTTTTGACAATGTAAGACATAGAAATCCATAGGATCCAATGTTTCTATCTGTTTGGCAAAATCTGGCTGCAATGTTGTGATGCATGCTGCATCCTTTCCTAACAGCGATTGCTTGTATAAAAAGGGTGTATGCTATGTCAGCACAATACTGCTTTGGTTATTTAACTCCGGCTTGTAGCAACACTGCTTCTAAAAATGATTACTTATTCCTCAGAATTTAAGATTAGGCACAATTTCTGAGGTTTATAAGATTAAAAATTTAACCAAGAAACTTTTACTTCTGATTTTAAAAAGCAAAAAAAAAATGGATTTTACTAATTGCCTTTTAAAGTTACAAAATTCTGAGTGGAAGTTTTTGATGAAACACAGGATTGAATACTCTCCAAGTTTACATATGTTAGGCGTATTCAATAACAGAATAAAAAAAAATTACAAATCAGAAATAGATGACCTCTTTGTTATTAGAATTTTAAGAAATTGCTCCTTAGCACTGGAAATATTAAGATAATTTTTCTTCTCAGATATTGCAAGGTAGGTCTAGTTTATTGATATGCATGTGAATAGTTTTGTAAACCTATGCTGGATGAACAAAAAAGAAAAAAATATTTTTACTGAAAATGTTATGGTTTTGTTTGTCATGTAAGCAATAAACTTGTCTACAAAATCTTAACATTTATGAGAAATTGATATATTTGTAAAGGCATATGAAGTAGTTATATGCATGTGCATAATGCAGCTGATGTGTGCATATATTTATTTTCTATTCAGTAAAAATAAAATAAAAATGTAATTCAACATTTATGATACAGATAAATATTTGAGAGCCCAGGTGCTCTAATGCTCAATTCTGTAGGTTGAAAGAAGCTTTCCTCCCTGCTTACTTACTAAAAATTACTTCTCAAAACTCATTAACAAGCCTAGTCCAGCTGTTCTAGTATGAGACTCTTCAGCAGAGTATCTTTGACCTATCTCATTCAGTCTGACAAATATTCAGTTTACGTTATGAAAACTGCACAGTTTGTGTTTCATTTCAATAGAACTACACTTTAATAAATCTATGTTCTAGAGATTAAAAAGAACAATATGTGGGCTGGCTGTTGTGTTTATTTGTATAGTATATCCCAAATAGACATGAGAATCCCAGGAAACATTATCTAAGCATAAACAAAGACTATCTTCTTCAAACATATCCTGAATTCCTTGATAGCATCAAAGCAACCAGACACTCCTCCATGTAATAAACTGAGCTCATTTCTAGAAATCTTTCAGGCTTTTATACTATTTCCACCGGTGCTCTGACTGCAAATTGAAATAGAATTTCAATAATATGGGAAATTATTTATGTAAATGCATTTTTAATGAGTTTTCCTACAGAAAGATATCATAAAGTCTTCTACTGGTTTTCATTGTTAAAATCTAGTAACACAGAACAATTTGTTAAAAGTAATAATTCAGCATTTACAAAGAGCAGAATCAATTCATTGTTGACCACTTCTCTGAGAAAAACTGCCATTGAAAATAATATTAAATGGAATTAAGATTTAAAATGCCTTTTTGTATTCATTTATTACAAAATCATATGTTCGACATCAGTTGCTCAGAGGTACATATAAGAAAAGCAAAACAAAAACAAGTAAACAAAAAAAGGCAAAATCCAGAGTTCAAAACTTGCACTTTTACATTCAGTTCAATAGAACAGACTCTTTCACACATTCATCCTTTCTCTTATGTGGACCTGCTTTTCACTGATAAGGGAGATTGGTAAAAAATATATTTGAAAGTTTTTATCCAAATGGAATTTCATTTCTCTGTCAGAGTCTCCTGGCATACAAGATCACCAGCCTAATTTCTTAGAATCTCTTAAATATGATTTATGTTTTCTTATCTGCTGCAGAAACTCTTTTAAAAATTCAATTTATTTCCCCAAAAGGCCAAAATAAACACTTGAAAGCATATAGCACAGACTATTGTATAGAACTTTTCATGGAAGAACTAATCTCCAAAGTACATGAGAAAGGTTTTTAGAGGAAAGATTCAAGTTAGAAGTGGGATTAGGTGAATCCATGGAAAAGCTGATCAAAAGTAGTTCAAAAGACAACCAATACTAATCAACTACTGGTATGTCAGGAGCAAATAGCAATAATTACTCATGTAAATATGTTGTTCAATACTATATTATTAGATTGAATCAAATAGTATTACTCCTGAGCCCAAATCAGTGATTTTTCAAGTCAAGGTTGCAGTCGTATGCATTGAGTAAATTCCACAAGAAATTTATTCCTGTACCATAAGTATATTTGGGTTTCAATATTAAATGAATGAGTTTTTCCTTCTTTGAGACTAGTGAAATGAACTAAGAGAATCGTTTTACTAAATTTGTATGTACCCAGGGCTGAGAAACCAGGTTATCTGAAAAAAGCTTCCGAGCTTACAGCCTTCTAAAAGTTTTCTGTTGTAAATAACTGGGAGAGTGCAGTAAAATAAGCAGAAAGGAGTCACAAAGATAGAAATAAGCTATCATCCCCCACATACTTCTGAAGAAAATGGAAACTTCAAACTACTCCTAAGCTAAATGGCTCCTACAAGCAAAAGATACTTGTGAAATTAATAGATTTATTTTGTAAACTGTTGAAAAGACTTTATCAAGGAAAGAAAGCATGCAAATATTAAATGTAAATGCATTATAAACACATTGTGCAAGTACCACCAATATCCAAACAGCATTTTCAGGAAAATGATTCTGCCTCGAAGCTGACACACTCAATTTTAACAGCAGGAGTGACACCAAAAGGAAAGGAGGAAAAGGCAAAACATTTGTGCATAAATATCAAGTGGTGGTTCCCAGTGACATCTGAGGTTTACAACATACACACTATTACTTCACTATGTTGGATGTTAGAGATCAGTAACATATGTTTAGAAATCTTTAAGCTTACTTCTAATCATTGCTCTTGAAATATGGAGAAATGTAACCTTAGCCATATGGGCTTGGAAGCTTTTCCTTTGTTAACTCCAAGAACCATTTGGGAGAGTTAGCAGCACCTTTGACAGCCAAGTAGAGATACACTAATTTAATTTTGTAAGTGATTGTATGTTCTTGCATGTGTTTTTTATGGAGAGAAAATGATAAGAAAGCAGAAAGAGAGAACAGATGTTTTGCAACCATGAAAAAAATGGAATATTAATACAGCTGTAACAGAAGAAAGATTTCAGAATCTCTTATACAAAAAAATGGGGGTTTTCAATTGGAAATACCAATCAAGTGAATAATTTGAGAACCATCCAAAGCAAAGCCAATAAGCAATAACCAATTAATAAGCAATAAGCAATAACCAATTTCTCAGTATTTTCTATCTTGTGAAAGCAGTTTCTTCTTTTCCACCATGCTTTCAGAATAGTTGAAAATTACATATGAATTCCTCTTGCTATGCTTTACTTTATTGTTGGAATTAGTGAGAAATTTTATTGTTTTTATTTTCTGTAATATTGTTGTTTTTGTAGCATATTACTCGCTCATTCCTTGGTACTTATATAGACAGTCCTTGCTTAATGTTTGCTTGCTTCATGAGTGTTCAAAGTTATGATGGTCTCAAAAAAAGTTACTTATGACCCATCCTTACATTTACCACTGCCCCTTCCTTGGTCATGTGATCATATTTCATGCACTCTGGGCAACTGGCTCACATTTGTGACAGATTGCAATGTCTCATGGCCTTATGATTTGCTCTGGTTTTTGATATTTTTCACAGAAAATGCCAAAAGACATTGGATATGCTGTATTCACTTAATGAACATACGGTGCACTTAGCAACCATATGATTCAATTAACAACTGATCTAAAAATGATCATAAAATCAAATTGGCTCCCTTTATGACCTGCTTAACAACTGCAATGATATATGGGACTCAATTATGGTCATAAATAGAGGATTATCCTGTACATTTCTGTGAATAAGCCCAACAAGGTAATTTCACTTCTGATGTCCTTTCTGGATTTTAACAGAAAAGTCAGAGTTCCAGGGGGCTGAGTTTCTGCAGGTTATAAAAGTATACAATGAAAAAAGAAATTGTTAAAGCTTTAGTTATCTCCTAATAAGTGTAAGAACACCACAATTTTTCCATGACTATATCACTAAAACATTGTTTTCTCTTGTATTAAAATTAAAATCAGAGTCTCCATCAAATTTAATAAAAATGCACATTTTTTTCCCTTCATTGTACACTGTTTGAACTAGTGCTTTGTTGTTGTTCAGGTCAATATTAAAACAAAAAAAAGGATAAAGTTTATGATAAACGTAAAATGTAAAGCAATATTTAATATTTAAAAAATATTTAAACAATATTTAAAACGTAAATATTTCTAAGAATGCTTTGTTTACCCAATTTTGCTTCTTCCAGTACAGGGCTCCACACAAGGGTGGGATCCAAATTTTGTAACAACTGGACCTATGGACATGGTTAGTTGGACATGGCCATGTGACTTTGTGGGCATGGCTTCTTTTTTGGCACAGCCCCTCCCCCCATTTTTGGACTTTCTGGGCCTCAGGGAAGCCTCCTGGGGGGGATTTGCTCCCAGAAGGCTTCCCTGGGGCCCAGGAAGGAAAAAAATGGAGCCGGGCGCATACAGCACCCCCCCACTCCATTTTGGGGCCTTCTGGTTCTCAGGGAAGCTTCCTGGGGGGTGTTTTTGTTCCCAGAAGCTTCCCTGGGGCTCAGAAGGAAACAAATGGATCATGGGCGGGGCACGCAGCATTCATCTGCACTCCATTTTGGAGCCCCCTGGGCCTCCTGGGGGCCTCCTGGGGGGCCATTTTTCTCCTAGGAAGCTTCCTGGGNGCAGCATTCATCTGCACTCCATTTTGGAGCCCCCTGGGCCTCCTGGGGGCCTCCTGGGGGGCCATTTTGCTCCTAGGAAGCTTCCTGGGCCTCAGGGAAGCCTCCTGGGCAAAGCAATACATAAGCGAGGGGAATCCCAGCACAGCTGATTATAGGAACAGCTGATCATTGGGAGGGGCCAAGAAATACCTTAAAGAGTGACTGGGCAGGGAAGAACGCAGTCAGTGATGTTGGGCATGCACACAATGTTGTGCATGCGTTATAAGGACTGACTGAAAGGGGAGGGGAGGGGCGGGCCAGCCAGGGACACGATTTGCCGGTTCTCTGAACTGAACAGAATCATAACAATTGGTTCTATAGAATCAGTCTGAACTGGTAGAATCCCACCCCTGGGTCCCCAATCCAGGCCATTGGTTGATACTAATCTGTGGTCTGTTAGGAACTGGGCCACACATCTGGAGGCGAGCAGTGGGCAAGCAGGCAAAAGAAACTGAAACCCTCCCCCTCCCCGGGCCACGTAAAAATTTTCTTCTACAAAACTGGTCCCTGGTGCCAAAAAAGCTGGGGACCACTGGTCTAGCACATATATCTAGTTCTTATACATAACATTTTGGGCTATGGCTATGAGAACACATTTGTGGATATTATGGGTAACTTACCCATTCATGTCATTTTTGCCATAGTGGCCTCATCTTCTACAGTCAGATAAATCAAACATTAAGGGAGAAGCAGATGGGTGTTCTTGGACATTCTGAGGGGAACCTGCGAAGAGCAGATATTTGCCATGGCAGAACGTTAAAAGCAGTCACAAAAGGTTGGCTTGTATGGCACCTGATTTGAAATCTTCTGAAAAAAGCTCTTCTTGCTGGGCATTCAGAAAAAAAGACACATGAGAGAAGGCAGATTGTTTCTACTTAATGACCTAAACTTTCTTTCTCCAAGCCATGGTTACAGCTCCATTTTTGGTTGATAGTCTCTTGCCAGAGGGTTCACATATTCCTTCTTCAAGGAGCAAAATAAAGAATAATCCTGAAAAGAGTCAGTCTAAACTGGAAATACTCACAGAAGTCTTTTCAGGAGTTACACAAATTCAGAACATTCATTACGTGAATACGCCAAATAAACTTTCTTCTACTAACATTATTCAAATTAATGTCAGCTTCTTGCAGACATATATTCAGCTTTATCAGGCTTTTGGCTTACAAGAGATCAGAATGCATGTCATCATATACAGAAAGGATTTTCTCCTGAAAATATCCATCCTGAAAGCGTGGTGCATTGATGAAGTCATCGTAATTTCAGTGAGATCACATCACATCCCTTGAAGGGTCAAAGGAAGATAAAAGGGTAAACATTTATCAGAAATGCTTATGAGATGTATTCTCTAGTTTGTATGAAGACAAAGAGATCTTCAGTTGGGTTGCACATATAAGTGGGCATTTTCTTCCTCTTCTGAATGCTCACAGGTTGATAACATTACATCTGACTCTTAACAGACTTCATAGGAAATACAGCAGGAATATTCGGACAATGTTACTACATAATACCCCATATTTATTTTCTGAAGACATCCAATTGGATCAATGGCACATCATGACCTAAAGCAATACAAACCTGGGACATACAAATTAGCATAAACTCAATCATTTTGCATTCCACATTCAGATTTTGTCTCCAAAAATTTATACCTAGCGTTTTACTGGATCCTCAGACTTCAGTTTGCTGGGCCACTTAGTGATGGATAGGGTGAGTGGGTTCTTAATGCTTTCCATCCCTTCCCAGCTAAAATGATTGAACTTTTCGAGATGGATGAGGCTTTTTTCAGATGCTACTTTTGCTTTGTAGTGTCAGTGGTCAATCCAGGAAGCATTATAAAGCCCCCTCCCCTTTTGCAGAGTCTCATTCTGGTGGTAAAGCTGAGACAATTTGTGGCTATAAAAAGAAAATGCCAGGAATTCAGGACATTTTTTCCACTAAAATTTAAATTTCTTTTGCAGAAGGATGAATGCTAGCCTGCCTTCACTAACAGGAAGTATTAATTCCATGACAGATCTTGCAAAAATGAAAAACCCAAGCATGCTCACAAGATCCATTCTTAATGTGCTGTTGAACAACTAGTGCTGTTCTTTTGGAACACGTGTTTCTTTCAGAAGAAATGTAGTTTTTTTTTTTAAAAGATACTTCAATCTTATCTGTACGGTTGTGTTTTTTGTGCTTTTTGCATGTGTCTTTATAATTAATGAATAATCATTAACTCCTTGGGAGTTTCATAACAGGGTGGTAATAAGCATGGAAATGTTTATTCTGACGTAGATAATACATGTTCAGAAAGATTAAGGATGCTCAAATCAGGAACATAAAAAATGGAGGCTTCCCACAGCTCAGCCCAATATACTGATATTTGATGAAGAACAGGACACACATTTGAGAGAGGCTGTGTATGCAGATTAAATTGGGAACATATTCTCCAGATTAAAAGGATTTGTTCAATGAACACAGGGGTGGGGAGTCAGATGGAGCAGCATACAGTAAGAGAAGAGACTATGTTAAAGGCAATGTTGTGATGATTTTCAGGTTGAAAGTTTCTGATCTTATAGATTTCAAAGGACAATCTTCCAAGGAGAGAATACATAGTTGATTTTTAAAAAGTGTGCTTTATTTTTAGCTCTTTATCACATTTAAGTTACAGCATCTTGGCAAACTTCCATATAGCTACAAATGAATTGTAGATTTCAAGCCCACCTCAGGCTCTAGCTCCAAACAAAATTGTTTTAAACCAAGAGTGACAATTGACCCATTGACTCCATATTAACTCTGGGCAGTGCTGAGGGAAAATTCTATCCATCCTGGAAGGGTATAAAATATTGGCATTGCTTTGTGGGTCTTATTGAAGATCCTTCTTCCTGTGCAAAGTGATGGTGAATTCCTCTGTCTTTGTACCTAACTCCCTTCAATCATCTGAAAGGGAGCCATCTGCCAATTGTAACAGTGAGTTTCATATGCTTGACTGTTCCTCTTGTTTTAACAAACACTGCAAGATCCAGTAAGAGTGGATCTATTCTTCTCTTCTAATCTGCCAAATACTTATTTTGCAGACTTTCAGAGATGCCTGGTTTGAGTATGTTTTAAGGAAGCCTTAAAACCAACTTAATAAGTCATTCCATGCCTGCTCCACTTATTGTCATATATTAGAAGACCATTTCCTGATGTAACCCGGCTCCTACATTGCTCCATTTTTATATCACTGTTGTGAAAAAAAAAATGGCACCCACCAACCTTGATGAGTAGGCAAATGGGAATGAAAAAATATTCCCATTCCTCCATTGTGAGGAAGAATGCCTTATCATATATGTACTATCAGTTTTTTTAAACATTCTTAAAGATCTAGCATTGATGAGTAATATGCTACAATAAAATTGAGCAGATTACATTTTAGAATATTGGAATACTGGAATATTTTTCCGCAGCAAATACTTTTTCAAAGCAGTATGTACAAGGAAATATGCAAGATAATTTTGGATTTTTTCTTTAATGGAAAGCAGCATCTACATTCCAGGAGCCATGAAAGTGTTGGAGGCCAAGGTCACTACAAACTGATAATGACTAATAAATTCTATGCATTTCTTGGAAAATTTGCTGCCAAGATTTCTAAAGATAAATAGTTCATTTGGAAGCAAAAAGGTAGTGATTCAGGGCTGACAGTTGATTTTCCATTTCATCATTGGTATATGTGAATTGTCACCTTGTAGTACTACAATATTGGTACCGCAATATACAATTTGTTCTCCATTGTGGAAATCTAATCATTTATTTAGGATGGATAATATCGTTATTATTTTTTTTAAAGAAAGAAATGTACTTGGACCATTTTTAAAACTTACTTATGAGAAAAGAAGGATTGCACTCTAGAAAGATATTCCTTGCTATAATGACAGCTTCCAAAAATTAATATTCCAGAAAAGTGTTGATCCCGTGATTCTTATAATTATTTTGTGTGGAGAAATCAAGAGGACTCACACATTTTTGACACAAGGTGAAGAGTCAGATTGTGAAAAAACAGCACATAACTTTTTTGCTCTTAGAGCAGCCTGATAGAATTATTTTTTACAGGGTGAGTGGGGAAGAGAGGGGAGTGTTTGTTTATTATGCTACTGCAATTATCCTTTGCTAGCAACTTTGAATTTCCTACTGCCCTGTTTAAGAAATTCTTGCTCTGATTTTAGATCTATTTACATAGATATGTCCAGCCAGAAACAGAAGTGATAGGCTTTAGATAACATATCTCAATGGCAGCCAGGAAGAATTCTACCAATGAACTGCCAAAACAGATAGCATATCTATTACAGCAATTGTCTCAAAGATGCTTTTTCAACAGACAATTGGGCTGTTTTGTCCTTATGGAAGAAGAAGAAAACATTTTGCTTTTCCATCAATAGCTTCATCAGTTGTGATGATTGGGGATGGAAAGATAGGCATTAAAAATTGAGACTGAATGGTGGAGGGAAGATGGAAGGATAAGTTATTGAATGAGAAGCAAAATGTTTTCATCTCATTCCTCAAGGAAAAAACAGTCCGGTTGCCTTTTAAAAAAAGCATCTTTGAGACAACTGTAACCTTGATGACCAATAATCTCCACAGACTTCTTTTCTGAAGTGGTGGTCTAATTATATTACCATTTTAGTATTCTAATGTGTATATTTATCCATTGTAACCACACTAGAGCATGCCAGACCTGTATGATGCAACTGATATACTATGTTTTCAAAGAAAAAAATAGTATTATGGGGAAGAAGGAGTCGGGCAGAATTACAGTAAGTATTAAAGAAGAATTAAAATGTTCATCTTTTTTGTGATTCCCATTAAAATCTTTCCCATTTTCCCCGCTGGAAAAAGCAGGGCTGCTTATTCTAGGCATATAACAGCTATAGTTAAGGTAGGTTACTCCAAGAAGACACAAAGTTTGCATAATGCAATTTTCTATATTATCTATATAGCCTTCATTTTATTAGATTACTATGTTATAATAATACAGTGGTACCTTGGGATTCAACTGATTTGAAATTCATTTAATTTGGTACTGAATACATTCTGATGCAAAAAAAAAAGTCCTTCTATTCATCATTTGTTTGATACTCAGTGTACAAGCTAGAACTTCTGTCAGGATTCCAGCGATCACCCTAATTAACAGCCTAATCTATATCAGCTGCCTTGTGACTCACTACATTATTCCTTATAGGAAAAATTGATTTGGCATTCATCATTTTTGGTCATCATTGCTCCTCCTTGAACCAATTAATGAGGAGTACCAAGGTACCACTGTACTTTTTATACATTTTTTTTTTAGGTTTGCTATGAGCAGATAATTGCAATGAGGGAACCTATGACCCTTTCCATTCCATTATCATACCACATTATATATATAAAAAATGTGTGTGTGTGTGTATCTATATCTATCTATCTATCTACATATATATCTCTATCTCTATCTATCTATATCTATATATGCAGGTTTTGGCGTGTTTGGGTTTTTATCTGCAAATAAAAATGTTAATATTTGTGCAATGTAATTAAATTCATGTTTTGCTTCTTGTAGTTAACTTGTCAGGTTAAGCATTACAAATATTTTGATCATGAACATTTTTGTTAGCTGGTATGAATTTTAACAAAAGAACAGAGTTGAATGGGACCTTGGAGCAGTGGTGGGATTCAAATTTTTTTACTACCGCTTCTGTGGGTGTGGCTTCGTGGGCATGGCAGGGGAAAGATACTGTAAAAATCTCCAGTCAGAGGTGGTATTTGCCGGTTTTCTGAATTACTCAAAATTTCCACTACTGGTTCTTCAGAACTGGTCAGAACCTGTTGAATACCATCTTTGCCTTGGAGGTCTTCTACTCCAACGCCCTGCTTAAGCAGGAGACTTTATACTTTTCCAGCAAGTAACTATTCAGTTTCTACTCAAACAGCCTCCAGCGATACAATAGCACCCACAATTTCTGAGGACAAGCTGTTCCACTGGTTAACTGTGTTCAGTCTTCCAATATCTGAGGGGCTGCCACAGAGAGGAAGAGGTCAATCTATTTTCTAAAGCTCCTGTAGGCCAGGCAAGGAATAATGGATGGAAACTAAACAAGGAGAGATTTAACCTGGAAATAAGGAGAAACTTTCTGACAGTGAGAACAATCAACCAATGGAACAGCTTGCCCTCGGAAGTTGTGGGAGCACCATCACTTGAGACTTTCAAGAAGAGATTGGACTGCCATTTGTCAGAAATGATGTAGGGTCTCCCACTTGGGTGGGGGGTTGCACTAGATGATCTAAAAGGTCCCTTCCAACTCTGATTATCTGTTATCTGTCCTCTCTGTTAGAAAGTTTCTTCTTAATTCCAGATTGCTTCTCTCCTTTATTAGTTTCTATCCATTGTTTCTTATCTTGCTTCTGTTGTTTTGGAAAATAGATTGACTCCCTCATTTTTGTGGTAGCCTCTCAAATATCAGAACACTGCTATCATGTCACCCCTAAAATGTAAACATTTTAGTTCTTAAGTTATACTGTTACATATTTGCCATCCCAGATTGGTGGATCAATGTTTCCTAGCTTTTGCTAATAATTTTTCTGAAATTAAAAGAAGGGGGTCTGGGAAAACAAAATAATGCAGACATTGCATGAGATCTCATACTTAGAACTTCTGTGTTTTATATGATCATAACATTAATTACCCATTCAACAAAGAAATCTTAGGAAGATATTGAGCTCCTTATTCTATCTAAATCAGTCTTCCCTATCTGGCATCTTCTAGGTATGCTGGAACTCCAGCTGTCAGAATCCTAACATTAATATGGAATTCAAGAATTCTCAGTCCCATCACATTGGTACACAATAGATTTGGGAAGGCTTTTGCCTTACTTACCTACATGATTTCATAAGTGGGGCCCTGACTAGAGCAGAGATCCTAAAACTTAAACTGAAAACTTTCTATACTGAAAACATGTGATTCATTTCTGATCTATGACCCCTGGCCAAGCTGAAGTAAAATGGAAATGCTTCCAAGTTAATGATAACAACTGATGAATTTTTCTGCCTTCATTTCTGTTCCTACCAAGCATCTCCCTAATATAATCCTAATATCTACCTAATATGGGAAAATGCGTAGTTATCTGCCACGTTGTGATCTGTCAGTCAGGTCATTTCTGAATGCTAATCTAATATTCTCCTGAAAAAGTATTGCTCCTCCTTTTCAAGCATGACTTTACTTTTCTGACAAAGATTAAAAGAGAATATCTTACATGGTTCTTTTTTATAACCTAAAACCAACCTGAAACCAAGTCTGATAACAAAAACACAAATACAAATATTAAACCCATGTTCTCTTGAACAGTTTTCACCAATTATATAACTCTTCCATCTTGAAGACATTGCTCATGGTTTTTCAGAATGTAAACAAGAAAATGATTATCCTAAACTTGGTAGATACATGTCAGATCAATTCAAGATATAGCTGGGTGGCTATACAAATCTTTTAAATAAATACATGAATAAATAAATGAATATTACCACACTCATCTTGCTCAAGTGGGAAAAACAATTTCATTGAAATAATAGAAAATGATTTTAAACACAATCTCATCTCAAGCAGTTGATTGCCAAAACTGCCATATGATTAAGCTCAGAGATGTTTCATAGATATTTTATAAATGTCCTTAGTCACTGGTTTTTTTTTCTTTTCAACACTCTGTTACAAAGTATCTAATAAAGCAGACAAGGAAATCAGTTTTAGTTTAATTAATTCTATTTTATTTTTAAAAACGTTATACTGATATTATACTTAGTCTACTACTAAGAGTAGTAGTAGTCTACTACTAAGAATAAAAGTAGCAAAGCCATAATCCTATATGCACCTATCAGAAAAGAAAAGAAAACATGGAAAACCTTTTCTCATTAGCTGTGATAGAAGTTTAGGAAATGAATGGCAACAAACTTTATTCAACAACTTGTTAGTTTCAAGATTAGAAAAAAAAAATCTACATCGGGGAAACTGAAAAAAGTTCAGCTTTGAAAAAATAGTTACAAGGGGAGATAGAAATTAAAATTTAGAGAACAAACTCTATGGGAAAAATGTGGGTGGAGGACTAAAAACACATTTCAGATAGAATATATGTCTACATAAGTCATATATGAGAATATATTAAAGTTGGAACAAAGTGAAATGAGAAAATAATTTTTCATATGTATACTCCCCAATGTAGCGGGTCTTTGAATGTGAACTTCAATATTTGTGTGAACTTTGTGTGAAACTTTGTGTGAACTTCAATATTTGGAATATTTTGGCTTTTTAGAAAGAACTGGTTGTAGCTTCATTTCTTTTTTAAAACTGGTTGATTGTACTTCGGGGGATAATTTTTTTTTCTTAGGTTATATATAAAATCACTTTTGTCTAATATTGATTTGGAACATCTGTTGTGAACATCTAGGTTTTCAGCTTCAAGGAAATTTGTAACTGGCAGACTTCTGTTATGATGCTAAAATCTATAAATCAACTTTTAAATCAGCCTGACAGACTATACATTATGCATGAGCTGAATGATTTTTGTTTTGTTTTCTTACTTTAGAAAACATGTAGGAAACTAGTCCGATCAACATTTCATTTCCTCTATAGGCCTGATTGAGGCAAATATTCCAGCTTCCCATAACATAAACTCAAATTTCTACATATCTTGTTAAGTTAGAAGCTGAGCAAGCAATAATAGAAAAGACAATAGAGAACCAATTAAGACAGCAGTAACTGACGAGAAAAGGGACCGGTAACCAAAGAGATGAAAAAGGCCCAGAGCTTCCTAAGGAAAAAGAGATGACACAGGATGTTAGTTTCAATGGAATAAAGCTGCATAAGTTTGGGCAGTCCATCCAATAATAGAATAGAAATGCTACAATGACATTGAGACTTCAAACAGGCATCCAACACGATTATACTCCTGAATTATCCAGGAAAAAAATTGTTATTGAGACTGGGGTAAAAGTGAATTACAGAGCCAAGAATGAACAATTCTGTTCTTCTGGGTTAACTCTACCCTGACAATGAAACTGATTACTAGAACAAGAATGAGTCATAATGTCCTAACTCTTTTACTTACATCCTAACAAACTAATATATAAAAATATAATTTGAAGTTTCTGATTGATTTGACAAGAGAAGACCCTGCATGGCATGCAGCATCAACATATAGCTGAGCTGACAGACATTGGGAAATCCTATCAATAGCTGGAAAGGATTAGACTAAAGACAGCACTGAGACACTGATCATAGCAACACAGGAAAAGGCACTGAGCATCAGATCTAGCAATAGGGAACACTATTGCTTAGAAGGGAACATCTGAAGATGATGAGGGACATGGATAGATTTCATTCCACCTGATTTCTTTGGATGAACAAATATTATTAGGAGTCTACAATTTTATAACTATTCAGATTCCCCAAGATTTTTTTTAAAGCTAATCAGCATCTTGAATTTATTTATTAAATATATTTCTATTGTCGCTGTTATCAAAATGGTAGGTGGCACTTCACAGATAAAAAGTGTGTCATAAAAAGTAAAATAAAAGCATAACAATCCTATAACAATGCAAGGGGAATAAAAAGCTACAAACATAAAGTTGTACTGGAAGTTAGTTGGCAATCAGTGCAGCTCCCACAATACTGATGTGATCTAGACCAGGGGTCGCCAACCTTTTGGACCTCAGGGACCACCAAACTCATAATTATAAATCCCAGAGATCACTAATCAGTTCTGTGGGCGTGGCCCAATTTGTGGGTGTGGCTTGGTGGTCATGTGACTGGCTGGGCATGGCTTGTATGTAAATATTATAAATATTTATATAAATATTGAATTTTTTATAAAAAAGAGCAACTTTTACCCAAAATTAGGCAAAGTAGGCAGACAGATTGAGTTGCTCACAGAATCACAGATTCATTCAGAGATCTATCTATCTACCATCAGCTAGCTCAGTCTGTCACATAGAATTTGCTTGCTGTGAATCTGCACTGAATAATAGAACCTTCAGTCCTAAGGGAGGTTCAGTTGTGCTTAAAAGCAGAGTGAAGATCTAAATACTAGCTAGAAAACAAGAAATCCAACCATTTCCTGCTTCCTAGCTAATCTAAATCTCCCGGCATAGCATAACAGCTGATGGTCAGAAAAAAGAAAAATAGCAATTTAGCAGGAAAGTTTGCCAGGTAAGGATTGAGTGGGAGGGGAGGGTTCCCGTGCGAGCCATATGGGAGGCGCAGCCTTGTGTTTCTATGCAGTCTGGATTAATTGCTGTGGGGGGGCCCTCTGGGGGTGAGATTTCTCTGCGGCCCAACAAAATTTTCTCGTGGCCCACCAGTGGGCCGTGGCCACCAGTTGGCGACCACTGATCTAGACAAGTTGGCAAATACAACCATAATTACTTAAGCAGGTGCATTCTGGATGAGTTACAGGTTCTGAATGCCCTTCAAGGGGCGCCTCCTGTAGAAGATGTTGCAATAAACAATTAAGAAGTAATTTAGGCATGAGTATCTGAGCAAATATTCCCATTCTAGGGAAGGTCACGAGTTGCATGCATGATGTATCTGTGCAGGTTTGCTATCTGCTCAAATATAACTATAAAGAACTAGTTGTGTTTTTTCTAGAAATGAATGGCTACCAAAACTGAAACCATTCAGTCTTTCTCAGATTAAACTAAGTTGTTTTTTCCCAATTAAATGCTAATAGGCTCCACAATACCAGTTCAACAACATCACTATTCAGCCCTGTCTTAAAATACTGGACTTACAATCAGGGGTGGGATTCTACCAGTTCGCACCTATTCGCTAGAACCAGTTGTTAACATTCTAAACAGTTTGGAGAACCGGTTGTAAGAAGAAATTACTGGACTAATCCTGTAAAGAAGGCAGGAAGGAAACATTCTGGTGTTGCTTACAGAAACTGCCTCTCCTTTAACCCTTATTACATTCTTGGAAGCCCTAGACTTCCTGTCTCAGGAACATCTCTGGAGTTTTTTCCTCCTCCTTTGGTGGTACTTTGCTTGTGTGGAGCGACCATTCAAAGTTACAATGGCACTGAAAAAAGTGACTTATGACCATTTTTCACACTTACGACTGTTGCAGCATCCCCATAGTCATGAGAGGCCAGGCGAGGAGATGCGTGCCTCGATTTGAGTGATATTGAGTTGGCCACACTCAGCCAATAACATGACCACCAAGCCATGTCCACCCAGTCACATGACCACCAAGCCACGACCACCACCTAAGCCACACCCACAGAACCGGTTGTTAAAATTTTTGAATCCCACCCGTTACAACCAGGAGATCCAAGTTCATATCAACTGGGTGATTTTGGACCAGTCCCTCAGGAAGTATTGAATGGCAACAGAACAGAGATATGACATGAAGCAAATAGTCAAACGGTACTAGTTTTTAAGGAAGAATTAAGGA
The DNA here is from genome assembly GCA_004320025.1 of Laticauda laticaudata. Lineage (NCBI taxonomy): Eukaryota > Metazoa > Chordata > Lepidosauria > Squamata > Elapidae > Laticauda > Laticauda laticaudata. Next base: position 18,769 of record BHFT01008550.1, read on the forward strand.
CAACTAAACACTAAAAAGATAATCAAAACATTTCATATTGATCAGATATCAAAAGTCTTTATTAGACTGAAATATTAATGAACTGTTTTAGGTTACCTAAACAGAGTTTTCCCTCCAACCAGATTCCAGGTTCCTTTTGAAAAATTGCCTAGTGTATTATTTTATCTGCTGGTATTTTTGAGTGATTAGTAAAGTATCTCTTCCTTGATATTCAATGTTCCATTTGGGAACAATTGCCCAAACCATGAGTCATTCTCCCAGGCTTGTTTTAGGTCACTTTTCCAAGCAATCACTGACGAAGAACCTGTACAAGGAATGCATTGTATGAATGCACAAATAAATGACACAACCCAATGGTTTACTACTATCTGCCAAGTTAAACTAGTGCTCAGCAGCTGTGTACATTTAAAATGAACTCTAGCACAACTGAAATTCATAAATCAGGAACAACATATTTTCTTCCCATTAAGATGGTTAAGGGAGTGGGGAGAAGGAATTAATGTGTCTAGGATACAAATGACATTTCTATGCATTTATAAATGCAAATAAAATAAATTGTATATAAAGCCTACTGTAAGACTGAAATGGTGAAGGGATTAGAGGGGTTTCTTTTGTATTTTCAGCTAGTTCTCTGAGCATTTTCTAGAGTTTTGCTGAGTGTAATCTTGCCTTTAATATTCCTTTTTCACTTTTTTGGTTGATTGCAAAAAAGAAAAAAGAAAATAAATAAATGAAGCGGTTTATTAACTATTCAGAGCTTTTCAATATTTTCAGCTATTTTATCCAATTGAGTTTCCCTAAATTAAATAAGTTACTCCTTCTTATGAAATGGAATGCCAAATATACAATTTAAAAAGCTAAAATCCCAGCTTCATCAAAACTGTGACATAAGCTATGTTTACTAATGTATTTTCAATCAAATACATAAATGCAAACTTTAAATCTTTTATTTATTTACTGTATCTTATATGCTGCCCATCTCACCTTGTGGTGACTCTTGTAAATAAAATAAATCATCTCTATACAGCAAACACAAAAACATTTCCCATTCCATTTTCAAAAATGCTGAGACAGCCTGATTTCCCAGTGTTTTCCTACAATGCAGTGTCTTTTCTCATGTATAAATAAAGTGGAAATCTTAAATTTAATTAACTGAAAAATAAATGAACAGAAGTTTTAATCAAAGACTAATGTGTGACATTATTTCCTGTTTAATATTACATAAAGATTCTAAACAGCACCAGCTTTAGGCACATAAGTTTTCTCTGGCAGCAGACCTGAAAGAAGAGTAAGACTTCTGGATCTGGCCTACAGAAATCCACTTACCACTAGATGGCATTAAAAAGTTGGAACAAGAATGGGCAACTATGGAAATATGATCAATAGCCTTCAATTCCCAAACTTTGAGCCAATTTGCAGGTAGTAAAGTCACCATGGTTGCCTACCCCTGAGTTAGAATCTCCTGTATCCTTTATACTCATTGAGTGGTCAACTGGAGTTTTGCAATTTCAATGTAATAACCATACAACGGGTGGCAGCAACAGCTTCCCAGTGGCCCCAATGAAACCCATGATTCCTACATGATTTCCAAGTTGGACAGTTCCTTTGAGGTAAAAGTTGCAATCTATCATAGTTGGTTTCAGATAATATTCTGATCAGGTTCAATATATAGAATAGATATGAAACAAATATCTTTTACCTCAGGAAAGAAGTTTGATGCGCTTTGAGGGCCTATAACATGCAAGCTGCATAGACATGGCAGGGCTGTTCTTTTGCATTGGGAGCAGTAACATAGGAATTATCTTAATTTTTCCTCTCACCGTAATGCAGGCATTAACATTTGTTCAGTAGGAAACTTAAATGGCCTCAGCAAAGTTGTGGTCTGGAAGCCACAACTCAGCTGTTTGAGACCAAAGTGCACAAAACCCTGCTACTCAGCTCAGCCAGGATTTGGCCATTCCACAAGAATTGCTAGTCTCCTGCTCTTTTGAAGCAAAACTGGGGGGATCATAAGAGAGTAATCCATACTCTTTGAATCTTTTTTGTTTCCAGAAAAACAGGTTTTAGGAAGAAGATAAAGGAGGAAAAAGTCTAATTTGTTTTAATATTTTAACTGTTTTAACGAATGGTTGATTAGGTATTTGGTATGTAAATAAATATTATAAAGAAATTGTCTTATATTCAAAATATGCAACATTAAATATGACTATAGGATAGTACAGGACAGAACAGAATACCGTGTTTCCCCCAAAATAAGACCGTGTGTGTGTGTGTGTGTGTGTGTGTGTTTGATGATTTTTTCATTGTAGTCTGTGATGTTCATCTCTTCCAAATCTTGCAATAGACCAAAGTGATTTGATAGAGTAATCTCAAAATTGCTGTTTTCTTCCAGCACAGGCTGGATACTTCACTTGCTTGGAAGTGGGGTGCTTTAAAACAGAGTGATTTCCATTCCCAAGAACCCCATAGGTGCCCGAACACTCTTTGCCTGGACGGATAAATGACAGAGACTGGAAACTTCATCTGCTTGCAAATGGGACGATTAGCTCTGTTTCAAAGTGTTCCATTTGCAAGCAGACAAAGCTTCCAATCTCCCTCTGGGTGAAAAGTGTATGTTGGAGCATAGGAGGAGACATCATACATATATGATGTCACAGTCATCTTTTCATTTCTCAGCTAGCCACGGACTATGGGGGGAGGGAAAGGTTTGGAATGCTAGCCCAGACAACAAGACACTGTCTCATGGGAATCAAGGTCATTTCAATAATTGTATTCTTTTCTTTAATAACAGCAGTCAGTTTAGCCATCTCTGCTAACTCCATCAACTTTTGTAGCCATTCATCCATTGTGAGAATTAAAGTATACTTCAATTTTTGTGCATAAAGTATCCTTGCTGCTGTCAGCATATATAACATTGACGTTCCATTTTTTCCAAGTTCTTTATCCATTAAGCCTATTTTGCTAATATGAGACCTCTGCCTTAAACTTCTTTCCAGGTAAACAACACAGTTGGGATAGAAGGAACAATAGCATTCCATTCTGCATGATAGGCACAGAAAACATCTTGAGAATGACTGAAACAATGGTTGACTATCTTCTCAGATTAACTTCTTAATGCTTAACTGAAATTACTCATGTAGGAACACATGTTAATACCAGTCTTAATACCTTACCTCATTTGAACTATATTGTATTGGCAGAGAATATATTTTAAAAAAATCTTGCTATAGAAAACAGAAGCAATAATTTCCTGGTTGCTGGAATTTGAAAAGGCTTTATTTATATCTGGAAATAAAGCAGTTCTACATTAAAAAAAAATACCTATAAATAGAAGCAGGTGAACTGCCAGGCAAAACATACATCTACATTCAGTGAAATTTACTGTATATAATCTGATTAAAGCTTAAGATGCTTTGAAAATGAGCTGCTAATTAAAGCTTTGCAGAAGTGCCCAGCAATAGACTCCAACTTTTAAGAGGACATACAAGCAGATGCCTCATGAAACCAAAGCTTTATACCTCCAAACCTGCTTTTAATAATCTGTCCTCAGGGAATTGTTAAGCAAGTGAAATTATCTCTTTTATATGACCAACAATTAGCTATTTAAAAATATACAAGCTGTCATGCTCACTTGTGCTGCTTCAGGCACAGTTGCTGCAAAATGGGAAATGTGACACATTCAAATGTAGGCATTTCATGCTATAACGCTGACCACATCTAAATTTAGATCTCAAGGACAGCCAAGTTCTGTTGTGCTGTAGGCAAGCCATCAGAAACTTCAATGGAGGAAGCCAGAATAGATCTGTCATGACAATAGGGTGTCTCTCTTATAGACAGGATTCCAGAATCTAAAAGAAAAGAAACTAAGAGCTTGCCAACACTCCAAGTGCATTATTAAAGCCAGTTTTATTTTCATGAACTTTACTGTTTCCTATAGCTCTGTTCATGTTTTCTTTACTGGCCCCAAAGTGTAGAACTTAAGAGTGTAGTTCCAGCAATATTGGAAAAAAATATTTTGACATATGCCACATTTTTTTAAAAAAAAACCTACTTTGTTTTCCTCGTTCTGTAATCACTTGTCCTTGACCACTCTGGCTTTGTATAGCATACAACTATTTCAACCAATGTGACACAATGTGACACAAGGGAAGAGACCATAGGAAAAAGACACCACCGCTATATTGGATATTACAAGAGATTGATGTGGGAAAGTAATGTCGCAAGCTCTCCTAAACAGTTTTCTGGACTAAAGCAGAATCACAAGAACCCTCTAACTCAGGATACTCCAAGGAGACAGAACCACAGTTACCCTTGTCAGTATCAAGATAATGGTAGCATAGCTCATTCCAAGAGTTGTCTGGAACCAAGTTCCAGATGCCTGAACATTCAGAACTCCAGAAATGCAAGAGGTAAGAGAGCTCAATTCCATGGAGATGCTCTAGGAAAGTAGAGGGTCTAGTTAGGATTGAACAGACACTTTGAATAGGTAACTTCAGATAAATAGCACTTGGTGCTGAATTGAGACTTGCAGCTAATCATTAGAAGCTTTTGGGGGGACAGGAGTTCAGGTCTGACTCTTTGTTGTTGTAATCTACTCTGTTTGCCCTATCTGCCCTTTCACAACTTTATGTAACAGGAAGAAAATGTGGAGAAAGTGTGATGACAGAAATGCTAACATTATGAATATATATATA
>BHFT01008552.1:0-17129 GCA_004320025.1 Laticauda laticaudata
ACTTTAAAAGCACAACTACAATGATGTGGGATAATACCTGAAGGAAGCTGAACAGCATACATGTAAGTACCCGCGAACACTTAAGAAAACATATACACACACACACACACACACACACAAAAGAATCACACACGCATACATGCACACACCCACACACTCTTTTTTGAATTGTAAGGCTCCCAGAGTCATTGACTGAGAAAGCTAAAGAAATTGAATTATAAATGAACAATGTTTTTGTATGTATATGTATATAGTGGGAGTGGCGTGGAATGTAATATTGAACATATATATGTTGAAGTATATAGTTAATGAAACTGGGTTGCTAAGATTCTTCATTGAATCAAAGCAATATTAATTTGTACACAAGAATAGTAATTGCACATAAGTAGACATCCTATGAAGGGCATACCAACCAGATTTATTGGAAATTTAATGCCAGGCTGGGAAAACTATGGGTTACTGGGGAAATAATTAAATCGTTGGAGATACTCTTGGCCTTCAAGGCATTGGTGACACTGTTGGCCTTCAAGAATAGTACAGGACATTGCCTTTTCCTCCTGGGAACAGTAGATTGGTGGAGTTGGCAAGGAGCAATTTATTGATGAATGCAAATTTTATTAAAGCTTTAACCTTGTTGTTTTAAACTTTTCTTTTAGTTTTTGCAGAACATGTGTGCTATTGTTTGGTTTACTCTCTTAGATAAATAATAAACTGTTGTAAGTTTGTTTAACAGAAACAAACAAACAAACAAACAAATAAATAATCACTGGGCTGCAGTATGCCAGATAACACTAAATGGTAGCAGACCATTAGAATTTTGTGTGTCTGTTTTGCTGCCATCTAGTGGCTATTTACTTTTTGCAGACCAGTTGTAACAGTCTTATTTAAATAATAAATATCCTAGGTTGGGTAATGAAATGTCTGCAAGAAAACAACCAAGCTCAGACAGTATCAAGGACCCTTCTTTTCAACCCTGAGTTACAAATAGACTCCCTTATCAGTAAGAAATATCCATCCTACTCACCTACCGTTATTCCAGATTAGTCTGTTTCCAAGAAATATAGTGGGCAGAGTGTGCCAGCTGGTGAGCTGATTCATTCAAAATACATATAGCTGGACTACAAATCTAATAATAGAACATGTTTCATAATTTCTTCAAAAATAATAAAAGAAGATGTCAGCTAGCGATATATGGCAGGTGTGTTGTGCTGGCCATTTGAAAGTATTTGATAAATACTGAAATTTCTTATTAGAAAGACTGCCCTTTGTTCTGTGCTGCCAATAAATATTTTGTGGGCTGGCATCTAATAAAACTTGGATGATGATTATTCCCTTCACATTCCTCCTTTAAAAAAAATCAACCTTTTTGTCTCAATCCTTCAATTTCTCTATTCTCTTTTGTCTAAGTCCATAACCAAGCTACAGCCTGCATAGAATCATTTGCTTTTTTTAAAATTAATTCAGCAGCATAAATTACACAATTAGTTTGAACCTGGAATTCATTTGGAACATCTGCCATTTTTTCCATAATGTTGAAAAATACTTTTGCTTTTTATTTGTTTATATTTTTTTTGGGGGGGGGGAATCTACTTTTTTGCATAGGTATCTTTTCCCATCACTTGTCCTCTTTTGCCCTCACAATGAAAAAATTGCATCCGTAATTCTGACTGAAAGATTTCAGTTACTGAAATCTGAGACTTGAGATGTTCAAACAGGATCCTGACTGTATAAGACTGAGCATGTTTCTTATTCAAGAAAGGAAGCCGTCAGAAATGGGCCATTTAAAAAGAAGAAGAAGAAAAAGAAGAAAAATGCTAAAGAAATAACACCTGGGGAATAAGAGTGCCAAATAAAACTGGGGAAAGGAATAACATTGAGAATACATTACCATTACCTTGCCAACATTGCCAGATTCAGCTTTAAATGCAGAGTGCTAACGGTGAAGGATTATTTTATTTTATTTTGCTGGTGAAATTTCAATTTGTTTTAGCTTGTAAGCAAAACAAGATGAATGTTGACCTGGGACATATGGAAAATAAAAAACAAACAAACAGGCTTCGTTCTGCATACAGCTTGTTCATGAAAATCTGGGCCTCCCTGCCTTTAGCAGCAATTTCTTGACAAGAAAGTTTTGTTATATTGATTTAGTTGTTACTGACAGCTTCATCCTTGCCACAGAGTACGTGAATGTGGTGAATGGGTTTCACCAGTCACTTTTTATTAATTATTTTAATATGCTGTCATTTCAATGATGCATTGCAAAAGGGATAATATAGAACACATGGCTCGGGTAGTTGATAAGTCTAGTAAACAAACAAGAAATGCTTCTCAGCACAGATCAGGATGGAAAGTTTTGAATCACAAGTGACTAAGCTTGCTTGGATTGGCTGGATGGAAGAAGGGAATTCTGGGAGCTGAAGTTCCTTTTTTATTTACAAAGTTAGTCTTTGATTCACAACTTGTTGCTTAGCAATTGTTTTTAGTTTTGACCAACCAGAAAAGGGGACTTGCAATCCGGATTCCAAATTCCACTGATTTCCCAGTGGTGGGATTCAAATTTTTTTACTACCAGTTCTGTGGGCATGGCTTGGTGGGTGTGGTGTGGCTTAGTGGACATGGCAAGGGAAAGATTTTGTTAAATCTCCATTCCCACCGTACTCCAGGGGAAGGATACTTTAAAATCCCCATTCTCTCCCCACCCCACTAACCTGCTTTCCAGCTTCATTCTCCTGTGCAAGGCAACAAAAGAAGACCCAGCTGATCAGCTGGGACTTGAGAGGCAGAGAATAGAGGGGGGCGAGGCCAATCAGAAGTGCTGTTTTGAACTACTCAAAATTTCCACTCCCGGTTCTCCAGAACTGGTCAGAACCTGCTGAATATCACCTCTGCCCCCAGCCCTCTTTGAAAACACAGAACTAAATTTTAGGCATTTGACAACACAACTGCATTTACATGCATTTACACAACATGCATGTCCCATGGTCACGTGGCTACATTTTCCAAAGTTTCCATAAAATCCTTACTTCTTGTTTTTGGGGCAAAACCATGCGTTTTGCAAATTTTATTGATTTGCTTAATGTTTTTGACTAGTCTAAAGAAAAGAAGAATTAGGGGTGACATGATAGCTGTCTTCCAGTATTTGAGGGGCTGCCACAAAGAAAAGGTGTTCAAATTATTCTTCAAAGCATCAGAGAGCAGGACAAGAAACAGTGGTTAGAAACTGATCAAAGAGAGATCTGGAATTAAGTAGAAACTTCCTGACAGTTAGAACAAATAATCAGTGGAACAGAAAGATAAAACACAAAGAACACAAAGATAATGATACCACATTTGTAATACCATTATAAATATATACATAAATGCATATAAAATGTGGTGATAAAAACTAATAAAATCTGGGCAACTCTAAGATGTATCATTTTCAATTCCCAAATTCCCACTCTTTGACTTCTATTGTATTGTTTTCTTTCTTGTTAGCATAGAATAGAATAAACTGGAAGAGACTTTGAAGATCTTCTAGTCCAGCCCCTGTACCATTTCAGATAAGTGGCTGTCTAGATTCTTCTTAAACTATCTCCAGTGATGAAACACCCACAATGTCTGAAAGCAATTTCTGTTCCACTGATTATTTGTTCTCACTGTCAGGAAGTTTCTACTTAATTCCAGATCTTTGATCAGTTTCTAACCACTGTTTCTTGTCCTGCTCTCTGATGCTCTGGAGAATAATTTGAATACCTTTTCTTTGTGGCATCCCCTCAAATACTGGAATACGGCTATCATGTCACTCCTAATTCTTCTTTTCTTTAGACTAGCCAAAAACAAATCCTGCAGCTGTTCTTCATATGGTTTAGTCTCCAGGCCTTTGATCATTTTAGTTGCTCTTTTCTGAACTTGTTTCAAGTCTCAACATCTTTCTTGTAATATGATTACCAAAATTGGTTGTAATATTCCAGATGTGGTCTTACTAAGGTTTTATAAAGTGGTACTAATACTTCACATGATTTTGATTCTGTGCCTCTGTTTACATATTGAAAATTTTGGAATGGAATCAATTTTCACAACATAGATTTCTATGTACCCCAGATTAAATCTTCTTAATCCTTCTTTTAATAAGGCAAGACTGAATCCAGTTTTCTACATCCTTAGTTTGGTGCCTTTAAGTTGCATTAGGACTACAACTGGAACTCATGGCTAACATGTAGTCCAAATACATCTGGAGAAGTGGTATGATTCATTTTTTTTACTACCGGTTTTGTGGGCGTGGCTTGGTGGGCATGGCAGGGGAAGGATAATGCAAAATTTTCATTCTCTTCCCATCCCACTAATCTGTTTTCCAGCTCCGTTCTCCAATTCATCTCTGGATTTATCTGTCTGTCTGTCTGTCTGTATCAACCTACCTATCCACCCATCATATGTCTCTTATCTGTCTGTCTCTCTATATCAACCTACATACCTTCGTCTATCTATCATCTATCGATCTATCTATCTATCCATCCATCCATCTACCTACCTACCAATCCACCCACCCATCATATATCTCTTATTTGTCTGTATATCAACCTACCTACTTACCTACTGACCTCTATCGATCTATCATCTATCTATCTATCCATCCGTCTTCCTACAGATAGATACAGATACAGATAATCAGAGTTGGAAAGGACCTCGTAGGTCATCTAGTCCATCCCCCTGTCCAATTGGAGACCCTACACCATTTCTGACAAATGGCAGTCCAATTTCTTCTTAAAAGTCTCAGCCGATGGCGCTCCCACAACTTCCAAGGGCAAGCTGTTCCATTGATTGATTGTTCTCACCATCAGAAAGTTTCTCCTTGTTTCCAGGTTAAATCTCTCCTTGTTCAGTTTCCATCCATTATTCCTTGTCTGGCTACAGGTGTGCAGGGCAACCAAAGAAGATCCAGTTGATTAGCTGGGACTCACGAGACAGAGAATAGATGGCAGTGGGGCCAGTCAGAGGTGGTATTTGCTGGTTTTCCAAACTACTTAAAACTTCCGCTACCAATTCTCCAGAACTGTTCAGAACCTAATGAATACCACCACTGATCTGGAGGCTAGCAGATGGGGGGTGGGGAAGAATTGCTATTCAATTTTCAATTTATTTTAAGTAAAATAAGTATAAGTACTTTGCTCAATAATACCTGTTCCTCGAGAATATGTTAATAGAATTGCAGGCTGATTACACAACCCTGAGTCCTTCAGCATAATGGGAAACTGTCCTCTATAACCTAATTCTATCCCCCAATACAATTAGCTATGAAATTTGTAGCAACTAGGAGTCAGAGCACTACTGGGGAATCTGTGTTGATGATGTCACCAGTAACTTCCGAAGGGTTATAGTTTTCCAATTTATATGCATTTTGGTTTCTTTGGGCTTCCTGTTTTCCCATGTAGCTGACGGGAAGGCATTCAGAATTAGCATAAGCTATGTTAATATCCAAATCTGAATCTCTACACCAAATAAAGCACAGGGACTTTACTAAGAGTATCTTGTGTAATTCTGACTAGCTTATGCTAGTTCTGAATGCCTTCCCATCAGCTATATGGGAAAACAGGAAGCCCAAAGAAACCAAAAGGTTTACATGGTGTCTTTTATTGTCCCTTTAATTACCAAGATGACATTTGGACTAGATGGAACTGGCCTTTTCTTTTAAAATGAACTCTTCTTAAAGAGTTCAGATTTCAGATAAGTTGTTAATTCTCTACCTCTGATGTTTCCATATTTTCATTGCACATCTGTAGTTAATGTTGTTTATGGAGAATTGTGGTCCTTTTGCTTTCTACTTTTGAGAGGAGAACGCAGCTTGCAAACAGGATATGATTCATAATGACCAATAGTATGGCTTCAAATTCTTGCAATCTTTTTGTCTAAGCATAGCCCAGAGCAAAAGATCGGAAATTGAAAAGAACTTTTAGTGTGATCATAGTGTTTGCCCTTCTGCCCTGACACTCTAACAGATTGATGTGACTGTGATGCTGTAACACACGGATGTGAGAATCATTAAGAGGAATTTAAATAAGACTTAGGTTTTATGAATGGAAAATGTTTAAAGGAGTTTTAGGAAGTAGCATTGACCTTCTTGTGCTTTAGAAAACTCGGAATGATCCCTGTTAATCTGTAGCCATGAATTAATACATATTTAGATAGCAGAATTTAATTCTTTGATGCTCAATCCACTGCTGATGAAATCAGACAGGGGCCTCAAATGGAAAGCGATGAGAATTAAAAAGTGTCAACAGTTATGCTGCAGCACTATTTGGTATAGACTTCCTGTGGACTAGCCTACTCTTCTCTGCTGAATGGAAAATGTTCTATCATCATCAGTGCTGGACTAAAAGTGCTTTTCCAAAAGGCAACTGGACTTTTTTAAAATTTTCTTTTCTTTTCTTTGAAAACATTTCATTTTCCATTCAAAAAGTTTCTTCAGTCTTGTTGCCTTTTGGAAAAAGCACCTTTGGGACAACCAGGACTGAAAATCTCCATAGACACCAATATTGGAATAAGATTCAGTGGGTAACCTTTAATTTTGTCTTTCACAAAATGTCTGACCCCTTGTTAGCTGTACTCCCAAATTCTCTGAGGGTGTATTTAGCAAGACCAACTTTTCTGGTTGGTTTATATTACAATACTTTTATACCACCCAGTTCAATCAAAATTCTTCTGTCCTCAATTTTTTTTTAAATTCAGTGCTCATGAAGAGACATTTCTCATCTGTCTTGAGCAATGAAACTTTTCTGTCTGTTAAACCTGCTCTTGGTAAGATTACCTAGTTAGTAATCTGCTGAAAACTAGTGTCCTCCGAATTTTACTACCTGATGGCAACTTCAGAATAAAAGAACGGAGAAATATCAGGGAAGTATCTTTTTTTCTTTATCGCAGCTAACATGAGCATCAACCATTGTATTCACACATTTACCAAGTCATGTCCATTTATACAGAGAGATGATGAGCCTTTCCATGTGATTGATTTAAAATATCCTGCCATTTTTGAGTGGGTAGAACATTATACAGGCATGAAATTTACTGTTCTTCTTATCAGTTCTTCCCCTACCTCAATTGCTTTTGCTCTGATTCACTACCAAAATGCTGTCTTGATTTGGCATGTGCAGTGTGTGTGATAAGCAAAGTAGGGTTGTGTCTGAGTTGGCTGTCCTCCTATGCATCATCAGCCAGCTGGAAAAGCATCTGCAAATGAGAATTCTGCAGCTAGAATGGAGACTACAGAACTCTGTCGATGATATCCAGGTTCCTTCTGAATCTTCCCTCCTACCCCAGTTCTATTAGTTTAGCTTAGCTTAGTTTACTTTATTGTCATTGCCCCTCGCACAATGAAATTAAATACCACGTTCAGTGTACATTATGACTATAAAAATAAACACAAACAACATCCTTCACATTCTATACATTGAATTGAAAACCCCTGATATTGCATTAATATTGCACTATACAGTAGAATTCAATAAAGTTGCTGTCCTGGGATAGAAGCTGTTTTTCAGCCTGTTTGTGCTTGTTTTGATTATTCTATACCATCTGCCAGATGGTAATAGTTCAAAAAAGGGTTTCTAGGATGAGGTGGATCTTTGAGAATGTTTTGAACTTTCTTAAGGTAACAGGAGCTATAAAGCTCTTCCAAAGAGGGGAGAGGGCAACCAATGATCTTCTGGGCAATGACGTTAACCCTCTGGTGTGCTGTCCTATCTGTCACCATATAGAGGCAAACCATACACAGGTGCAGTATATTAAAATACTCTCTATGGTGCAGCAGTAGAAGGTCACCAGAAGTTTTTCATTTAGTTGTTGTTTTCTGAGAAGCCTCAGGTAGTATAATCTCTGCTGGGCCCTTTTGTCCAGGGCTGCAATGTGGGCACCCCAGGTCAGGTCCTCTTTTATAGTAACATCCAGAAACTTAAAACTGGCCACTTACTCCACTCGGTCTCCATTAATAAACAAGGGCTGGATGTCTGATCTGTTCCTTCTATAGCCCACTGTAAGTTCCTTGGCCTTATTGGTGTTGACCAAATTATTGTCTCCACACCATAACAAGGAAGTAAACAAACAAACAAACCAACAAATAAAATAAACTTGTAATGAAGATCAGTGACAAGCAGCTATTTACATAGAATCCTTCCCCTCTCCCTTTCCCTATATTTAGGCAGACAAGGATTACTAATTTTCAGATTCTTCCAGATTCTGTTCAGGAGGCAAGCAGGTAGCTGTGGTCATTCCACTATGATTTCACTTTTTTGCTAGTTCATCTTTCATTAAGCTAGAAAAGCAATGACCATAGAATTAATGTAGTAGTAGTATTGCTGGTTGAGCAGGATAATACTACTGCATGATTTTAACAGGTCACTGGGACAGTGCTTCTGTAGCCAGATCTTTATGAGAGAACTGTCATGGTAATGTGGGAATAAATTTGGAGATAAGGTGATCAGACACTGATAAAGCCCCTGTCACACTGCACCAACGGATGGAAAGAGGATGTAAAACGGAGAAAAACACTTACCATCCGTTGGNGTGTTAGTAGCATGGACGGAGAAAGAATGAAAGCGGATGCAGCACACAAAGAAAGCATTTAAAATGGAAAAAAACATTTGCAGAGGGGACCTATCCACTCCCATCCGTTTCCATCCGCTAGGCTTCCGTTCCGCATCCGCTTTCCATCCGCCCTGCGTCCTCCCCCCGTCCGTTCCTTTCCATGTTGTCTGCTCTGGTTATGCAAATTTTTGCCCCTTTTGAGAGTGGATAACAACAGACGGAACATTTTTCTCGTCCGCTGTGTCCTTTTTACAAATGTTTTGCATCCGTTGGGCAGTGTGACAGGGTCTTAAGACTTGATACAGCCAGATAAGAGGGAGCTTAGCCTATGGCTGCATAATGGATGGAACCTCCCAGGTTATTTAGCTATAAAGGTGATGATGGGAGAATTATACTTTCAGACTCTCATGATTCTGTACTTTACAATAAAATAGAATTAGCTTATCTGGCAATGCCTTCCCTCTGGTCTACTTGGTAAGGCTGACAAACACAGCAGAATGGAAATATATAATGCTGACCAGAGACTGGAGCAAAGGGTCATGCCTTCATCAGTCTGAAGTAGCTCAGAAACACTTTGCTCCCACCAACTTCTGATCAACGGACTTTGCTTCCAACCCAAAGCTTAATAGAGTTTGCACCCCTTGCTGCTCTTTTTGGACACTGTTGTCTTAATGGGGAAAATGCGATTGCAACATTGGGAATGTTATGAGCTACCTAAATCTGTCTCACAGATCAAGGCAAGATCATGGGATAACAACAGAAAAAAAGTTGCTGGGGTATGTTGGATCAATTATGTACTTGTGAGATAATGTATGAGACATGTACATAAATTGTGGTGTATGCTTGTTGACTTTATCATTCACACTGTATGATTTGTTTGACTCTACAGATGAATATGGTTAGATGTAAGGAGGAAGACCCTATAACAGGAACCCTGAAACTTTTGATTAACTTATTTCCACACATCAAACCCTCCTATTTAATGTGACACATAGTGAAAAGAAGTCTGTATTTATCTTTCATCACCATTTAATTATGCAGCTTAAATTGAGCCAAGTTTGGTATGCAGAAGATAATGAAGCCTGTAAATCCATTATGCTCAATTTAAGACTAAGTTTGGACTGGAATCATAGCGATTAATCTTTTGTTCCACCCATTTCCCAATTGGAACTACAAACTTTGCCCTTGAGTATATAGCTGTAATAATGCCTGTTGGCAGTAAGGCAGCAGCATGATGAGGATGTGATATTATTCTAAGGTAGGAGAAGAGGTTCTCAGGATAATGGTGTCATGAGTTCTAATAACTAAGTATTCAGCCAAAATATAATCTGGAGAAGGATACAAAACCTGAAACTCCATCTTGACAAAAAGCTATGAACAGGTTGAGTCTCTCTAAGATAGGGGACTACTAAACAATCTTTCTTGGGCTGAAGATGTCACTTGGCCAAATTCCAGAAAAAAGAAAAAGAAAAGGTAGTACAAATAGGCTACTTGGGTGCAATCCCAAAACAATTGGAACACCACTTGAAGATCACTGACAAATTCACCATTAGTCAATTGCAAAAGGCAGCTATACTTGGAAGAACTTGCCAGGATATCTGTAACACCATCAAACATCCAGACCTGCCAATCACAGGTCCTTGGGAAGGACTTGATAGGCAGACAAAAATGCCAAATCCAGTCTAAACATCTGAATGACTGTGTAACAGATCATAATTAAATATGTTCAGTGCAGGATAACTTTTCACATACACGTGTTTTCCCCCAAATAAGACCTTGTCTCATAATTTTTTGCCACCGAAAAAGGCACCAGATCTCATTTTTGGGAGATGTCATCCAGTGACTAACCTCACTTGTGTTTGTCACCACTGGCCTCCTTTTCACTGTCAGAGGCCTTCAGAAACTTCTGCAACTAGCAAGGCTTTCCTGAAGGGTCTGCAGCCAATAACAGAGCTCTGGATCGATCCAGAGCTTTGTTGTCAGCTACAGAGGCCTTCAACAAAGCCTTGCCAGCCTTGTCGGTTGCAGAAGAAATAGGCTGGCAAAACAAGTGTCAGGGTGTGCGAGGCTTGGCTACAACTGTCAAAAGGTAAGTAGTAGTGCAGTTCCAGTCCCCCATCTCCATCCTAGCTTAATTTTTACTCATGTACTCTGGAGTGGGTGGGATCTTAATTAGGGCTTATTTGGGAGGTAAGGTTTATATTGGGCTCATGTGTAAAATTCAAGCTAGGACTTACTTTCAGAATATGTTATATTTTTGGGGAAACGGGGTATTTTTTTTCCTTCTGTGTTAATTAAAAACTATAGGCCAATGAAAACTTTTCAATAGTCCCTGGAGCCACATATGAAAACAACAACAACCCTGCTCATTAAGTCAGGCACAACAATATAAAAATCAATATAGAGTCATAGAATTATAAGGTCTTCTAGTCCAACCACATGTCCAGGGAAAGAGTCTTTATATCATTCTGGGCAATTGGTTGACTTCATAATCAGTTCTGCCCATGTGACAACAACATATTTTAAAGTTCTGAAACATTATTGTGTCAGTAGAGAAAGAAGGAGCTTTTGCTGTGTAAGTGAATCATCAGAAAAGGACCTTGAAGTTCTGGATAACCATCTCTACAGATTATACAAATATTTTCTTTTGAGTACCACTTTTGTTCACCCACTTGAGCAACAAAAACATTGTAATCTGCAGCATACTTGCCATTTTGGTTAAATAGCCTATTTCTTTTTCTCTCTCTGTTTATAATACATGAAGCAATATTTCTTATTTGAATTGATTAGGAGTTAAATGAGAAATAGCTTTGCAGCCCTCTCTAAGTGGTTTACAGAGGCAGCATATTGCTCCCATCAATCTGGGTCCTCATTTTCCTGACCTTGGAGGATGAAAGGCTGAGTCAACCTTGAACCGGTGAGAATCAAACTGCCAAACTGCAGTCAGCAGAAGTAGCCTGCAGTACTGCATTCTAACCACTGCCACACCATGGCTCAGTTCACAATCACCAAAAGTTCACATCCTAGAACAGAATATTGTTGTTCTTTAATTTCTATTTCTAATGAAAGCATTTCCTGACTTTTCCTTCCTGTACTGGTTGGTGAGAAAGACCCTTGGGAGGCATAAGGAAAAGCTATAGACTAGGTAAATGATCAAAAAAGAGGCAGCTTAGTCTCCAGAAGAAAAATGGACATGGCAAATATCTCAGTAGAAACTCTCCCTCATTAGCTAGACTGTAAACGAGAGGGAAAGATGTGCTTTGAGAATTGCAATGTCCTTTTAATCTAAATTTACAATAAAGTTAGAGCCAGAGCTTCAGGATTATTCCTGTCTGGAATAACTTGCAAGTCTGACATTCTTGGATCTTGTTGCTCTTTCCTACTCTATGTACAAAAGTGCACAGAAAAACAGTAGTTTCTTTTTTTAAAAGAAAACACAGATGTAAACTAGAGATTTTAAGGACTAAAAATAAAAATTCTAGCCAAGAATAATTGAGTATGCACTGTATGCACTATCACTGTGGCTAGAGAGAACATAAAAGCATCCTGTTTCTTTAATTGCCATTAAGAAGTAGAAGCCCTATTCTATATATCAATCAATCGATTGATTGATTAATCAATTTGTCTGAGAGCATGCCAGATAAGTGTTCCTACAAGGTGGAACACAAAGTCAAGGAAGATAGAAATTAGTGGCCATTCCTTGTATTGGATTTTATATCGATCTCATGAAAATTTAAATCTTCAATATTGGTCTGTGATTGCAACAAAGTTGACAGGTTGATGAATTGACAAATAGGATAGTATTTTAACATTTAAGTGTTTTAATATTTAATAGATTATTAATTTAGTAATTTAGGACTAAGATTTTGGTATCCTAGTATTTTATTGATAGATTACTTAAATCATGTTGCTTTGAAGTGTGTTACATTTTTATTAGGATATTTAATATTCTAGTATCTGCATTTATGTTGCTTTCTGCTAGTTTTATCTTGATGTGTAGCATTGACTTTGTATTTTCTTTTTCTTATACTTCACTTTGCACTTTGCCATTCTTACCATGAAACTGTACACAATTCTATAAAGGATATTGATTGGTTGACCTTTTCCATGCTTATTTCACCTAGCATAATAACCATGCGGATTAAATTTTAATTATGTAGGTTCATATAATACATTAAGGTTTTTTTTTTTTTTTTTAAAAGACACAAAACCTGGAATCCACTAAATCAAATATTATGGCCTGTGAAATGCTGATCATGAATTATTATTTTTAAAATCAAATATATATTTTGCTATATTCTCCAGCAGCTTAAATGTTTTTAACAACATATAATCACAGTCAATAATAATCTCAGCAGTGTTCTAGTGCTTATAGCCTATTTGGTCAGTTCCAACAATATAAGACCAAGTTACAGCTTTATTATTACAGACATTGATGTACCAACAGTGATCTATGCCAGTGAAACATGCGTAATAACAATATGCACAGAATAAAGCTCAACATGTTCCATCGATGTTACATACAAAGAATTCTGGGTGTCACTTGGTGCAACTGTGAACCAATGATGACACTTTGAGGTGCAGTGGAACTTGGAAATTGTAAACTATTGTGATCGAACATCAACTGCAGTTTACTGGCAATATTCTTCACTTGCCAGAACATCGATACCTGAAAAATGCTGCAAAATGGAAGCTGCCAGAGGGAAAACAAAGGTAAGGTACACCACCCAAAACTTGGTGGCAGGTGTTAAAAGAGGGCTTATGGACATCAAAGGGAAGATGCCAAAGATGCTGCCATGGATAGGATTCATTGGGAGTAGCTTGTTGTCCTATGTATAAAAAGAATCAACGATGATGATTATGACAAAGAAGAAGAATCTCAATAATGAAAACTATCATAGTATTAATAATATAGGATACAATGAAGTAATTTTACTCAATTTAAAATAGACCAACAAAGAAATATATGATGTATAAATATATACATATTTATATGTATACATACATATATGTATATATTACAAAGTATATATATTCTTTGTATATATTACAAAGAAATATATGATGTAAAAATATGTATGTATGTATGTATGTATGTATGTATGTATGTATGTATGTATGTATGTATGCATTTCCCCAGGGTGACCCTATCAGATAGGTCAATTCTGGTTGGAGAAGGTATTTCTGCAAGTATAAAGATGCTTAGCTATAACAGGTTTTATAAATTAAAATCATCACTTTTAATTGAACTTGGAATTCTATTGGGAACCAACAAAATGGCCACAGCACAGTTTTAATATGCTTATGGAGATGAGCATAAAAACAATTGGTATTTTGCACCAAATTCAATTTATAATTCATTTGCAAATGCAGCCCCATGTTCAAAAGAATGTTTTGCAATAGAGCAAAAGAAAAGTGACAAGGGCAGAATAAACATAGTTTTAGTAGACTGGTAAGTAAGAGCAAGCTAAAGCAAAGGTATCTGGCATGACTCACAATGATATTGTGATAATCATAACATAACAACTTGTCACTGACATGATAATGTCAGTATGATCATCACACCATTTCCGCCCCCCTCCCAATGCTTGAAATCAAGAGCATATTTTATAAGGAACAACCTGTACCAATGAGGAATACAACTTTTATGGTCAGAATTATAATAACATGATTTGAGAACAAATATTTTTAACTACCACTTTGGGCAATGTAGCCAACCAAAATAAATTAATTCTTATTACACATTGCATTCTGTGCAGTTGTAATGTGCCTGGTATATTGGATGTCATGGAACATCAGCATACATTTCAAAACACTTTCATCAACATTCTGTCTAAACTAAGAGTATTATTTTTCCTGATAAGCTTCTATCAGAACAAGTTTCAGGCTGCAAGACTATTATTAGTATTTTATATATTTAATTATAGAAGTCTTTCCTGAAATCATTCATTTCCTTGTCATATCCATGATTATGTGATGGAATCACAAAAATGTTTAATGTGAAATTTCTTTTTTTTTTTCTCCTTTAGGTGGTAGGGATGAATTTTAGTCCATTATAGATTTTATAAACTTGAAACCAGGCTTCTAATTTACAAGATTTCATAGTGTTGTTTTGATCGAACAAGGTTAAGATGTAGCTGAACCTATAATAAGGATTCTAAAAGAAATCTTACCTAGATTTTATTGGAAGTGGATTTAAACATTTTAAAAACAGATATTACAATTTTTAACACAGAATATATGTTGTAAAGATCTATTTTTTGCATCAACAATCTATAGATGAAAGAATTTGTTTCTAAAAATTGTGAATTATCATCATCATCTTCTTTTAACAACCCCATAATCCCTTGTGGGATGGAGTTGGGCAATTGAATGGAGATAGCAGAGTGTTTTAATGGCCGGATGCCCTTCCTGTCACCAATGCAGTTTTGTTCAGCAGATATATTCTCAGTGTGCTCAGAGTGCCTCTACCTAGGATCAAACTCACAAACTCTTGTGAGACAAGAGGACACCGCACCATTCCTGTTTCTAAAAGTTGTGAATTTAAAAAGGAAATTTCTATCTATCTATCTATCTATCTATCTATCTATCTATCTATCTATCTATCTATCTATCTATCTATGGATGGATGGATGGAATGATGGATAAATGGATGGATGGATGGATGGTTGAATAAATAACACTGGGGACCTTGGAAAAGATGAAGTAAAATCTCAATGTAAATGATTTCCAGGATTGCAAACAGAGAAATGTCAGTGGTGAATTGGAGAATTGTTGGAAGCAAAACCAAAATAAAAAATCTATTTCTAAGAAATATCCAGGTTAAGCAGCCAAAATGTGTAAGAAGCTGAGGCCCATACAGACTGGATCCACCTCTGTTGTTCTGTAACTACTTGCAGTCCATGCTTATGTATTGATTTATTTAATACAGTAGGTGTACAGGCTGCCATAATTAAATTGACTCATGATGGATTATATGAAATTAAAAACAATTTGTATAATAAAATTTAAAAATAAAAACAAAAAAAATTAATAACAATAACAATTGCAAATGCAGCCTTGGCCTGGTCAATAGCAACAATAATTTGAGCACAGGGACTTTTGTTAGGATATTGAATTTAGTAGCTGGAACAGTAAAGTGCACAATAGGACAGAGCACACAGTTGTAGTTGATTAGTTAGAAAGTGCTGACTCATGCAAGATGGAATCCAAATATTGATATTGCATATTGATGAAAGTATAAAGGGTCCCCCTCTCTTTTTTTTAATCTCTCCTTTATCTTCTGTCTGTTCTGTATACTGTTTAATCTGCCTCATGACATTCCTGTCTTCCTGACTATTTATATTCTTGTTTTTCTGGATATGGCAAAGTCTGCTGTAAATTTAAATGTGAAATATATTTATATAAAAAGACTACAAGTTTGTGTCAGTGTTTTAGACTTTATCTGGACAGCTTTTGTATCATTCCTTGATACTCTATGGAAAAAGTTTGTCTTCAGAACCTTGGACAAATATTGAAGAGTTAGTGCCACTAACCACAATGGTGAATATCATCTTTATGCGCACATCTGCCTTCATAAACCAGCATGGCAGATGGACAAATTTGCTGATAAAATTTGTTGGCATTGACATGATCAGATTAAAAAAAAAACATGATGTATAATCACTTCAGAAAAATGTGTATAGATCTCATAAAATGAAGCATCACAACTGGTAAATATTTGGATGGAAAACAAGAAACCCAAGACTGTAGACTAGAGTAAGAAATTAAAAATTACATTTCTATAATATCACCAAATATGAGGGCTATCCACAAAATAGATTATGTTTTTATCTGTAGCAAGAAGGGGCGGAGCTAGCGCAGCCATCTTTGGTCTGTGCGTCTGCCACTTAGTCTGCATCTAGTCATGCTAGTGGGAGGTTCATATCGTTGCCCATTATTTCACAGCAAATGTTTGAAATGTGTGCTGCAATTGAAAATCCCATGAGTTGTGAGGTGCAATCAGTGATAAGGTTTTTGTTGGCAAAAAATCATAAACCGATTGAAATTTTTCGGCAACTGTGTGAAGTGTATGGGGACAACATCGTCACTGAAGGTGGAGTGCGCCAATGGTGCATTAAGTTTAAAAATGTACGAACTAATGTTCAGGATGAACAGCAGAGTGGGCGTCCGAGCATTGTGACTGATGAACTGGTCGTGAAAGTCAATGACAAGATATGTGAAAACTGCCATTTCACAGTGACGGAACTTTCGCTTAGTTTTCCACAAATTTCACACAGTTTGTTGCATGAAATTGTTACACAAAAGCTAGGCTACCGCAAATTTTGTGCAAGATAGGTGCCAAAAATCCTGACAGAAAACCACAAGAGCCAGTGTATGGCCGCATCACTGACACTTCTGTACTCTTACAACAAAGATGGAGATTAATTTCTTGATCAAATCATAACTGGAGACGAGATTTGGTCAAACATGTGAACAGCGAGACCAAACTGCAGTTTATGGAGTGGGGGCACACAAATTCCCCCCAAAAACCAAGAAAATGTTTGCAAACGTTCTCTGCAAGGAAGATTATG
>BHFT01008553.1:0-10868 GCA_004320025.1 Laticauda laticaudata
TGTTTTCTGTTCTGTTTATGTAAATTTGGGGCACTTTTGAGAGCGGATAACAACGGATGGAGCCACCCCCGAAATTTGGCTCATCTGCTGTTTCCTGTTTGCATACGTTTTGCATCCGTCAGCCAGTGTGACCTAGCCTTTAGTTAGTTCTTCATTTCCACTGCAGATTTTCTGTCTCTCTTCAACCAACTCAAAGTCTGATAATGAACAGTTAAACACAGTCGCCCAAAAGACCCTGATAAAACCATCTCATTTTGGATAAAAAGGATTCAAATTTTGAAGGAAATTTTGGAATTCTACCAGGTCACTGAAGTGATAACTGAAAGACAAAGCACCATGGAAGATTTGGGTGTTCGGTCCTGGTTGAAATGTATGTGATGCAAAAGACCATTCAGCAGTCATAACACACACTTTACTGATAGTTGCTAATGTCACATCCATCAGTATTGCCATATACATTAGCCCACTCAAAGCAAACACACTGTGAGTCTGCGCACTTATGATAACAACATTGGTCTTCTTGAATGAAGACAACATTATCTCCACATGTTCTAGCAAGGCTGCAAGGTCATAGAGAGCAGACAAAGTAGATGGGATCCTTTCAATAAAAGCAGTATGGATGCCACCATGAGAAAGCTTTGGAGTCAATGTTTGGATTAAATCTATTCCTTGATCATCATCCATTGCAATAATTCCAGTCCACATCCATTCAAAAATTAGAAGTAGCTAGACAATTCCAGTATACTGAACCTCTTCATTGGGAACCATCTGATAGGTAGTAGGAAACATACTTTTATAATCCTTTCCAGAAGTAAGGAAGGAATACGTGAACTGTGGAAAAATAATATTTTTAAATATAGAGAGAGCTTATATAGTCTTATATGCAAATTAATTATTTGAAAATTACTATACACATATGTGCGTACACATACACACACATACAATTTTCCAATAATCAGGACACTTTAAGGTCAGTTTTCGAGAATTATAGATTTATATTATAATTTAAAAGGGTATATCATTAGGAAATTGACGTCATAAGTTTTTTTTTCAATATCAACATGAAGAGAAATATTTGTCCTTTGTCTGAATTTACCTGAATTCTAAAACCTTATTTTTCTTGAAGAAATCTTTCATTTATAGATGACCAAGAACAATATAATTTACTTTCTGCTTGTTTTTATTACTATACTTACCTGTGAAACTTTGTAAAGGCTTATGATATCAGATATATGGAAGATGGTTTCTGAGTTAATTCCTCCAAAGACAGATACTAGATTATTCTGAATCTCACAGCTGTAATTTGGAACAAACCTATGCCAGTTGGACACAAAATCCAGGCTGTTCGGGTACATCATCTTTGCCTCAAAATAGTTGTCATTGATGTGGAATCCAAAACTGATATTAGATAATATTCTGGTGTTCTCATTTATCTCCTTCACACAAACACAAAAGACAGAACATGCTGATAATTCTTCAGGACTATGCTAAAACAATCATACAAAAAAGTATGACAATAACAATAGCACTAAAACTTATATACCACTTCATACTGCTTTACAGTCCTCTCTAAGTGGTTTACAGAGTCAGGATATTGCCCCCAACAATCAGGGTTTTCATTTTATCTACCTCGGAAGGATGGAAGGCTTGAGCTGATGAGAATTGAACTGGTGAACTGCTGGCAGTCAGCAGAATTAGCCTGCAGTATTGTATTGTAACTACTGACGATGGTTCCATACCAGTATGGTTCAGTTGATTTACTAAACTGAATTTACTCTTAAAGCCCCTGTCACACAGCACCAACGGATGCAAAGAGCATGTAAAATGAAGAGAAACACTTGCCATCTGTTGGTTAATGCGATGCTTCCGTTCTTTACTCACTGCGTCCGTTTTTCATACTCTCTATCCATCCAGCATCCGTCTACTGACATTTCATCCTTCTTCAAAAAAGTTTTGGAGGCTGCCACAAAACTTTTTGAGCGGAAAATGTATCCAACGCATCATTCTGCATCACACTACGCAATACGGAAAGCATCCGTTAGACATCCGTCGTCATCCATTACGCATCCGCTATATCCGCCAGGCATCCGCTGCGCATCCATGCAAACTCACATGACCGCCTCCAAGCGGAAAACGGACACAGGGAGGAAGCGAATGGATGTCGGAATGGATGCGGAATGGACACGCAGCTATGCCCAGTAAGCACCGGACCGAGAAAGAGTATGGAAAGCAGGATGCAGTTCGCATCCGTACAACAGACATTACAAAACGGGATAAAAAGCGATCTCACCATAGGAGGGCGTATCTCGGATATTTTATGGATGTACTACAGAAGCAATTGTCCCTAGAGGATGAACAGAAAGGACACCTAGATGCCGAACAAAAAAGTTGCATGTTTTTAATGTTGTGAAGGTCCTTTTATTATTGTTTCTACTCCCTATAAAAAAAAGGGAGGCATTGGGAGGGAACTGCGACGGCAAAAGGATTTCTCACTTTCAGCAGTCTGCTCTTGCCCAGTGGACCCAGATCCTCGTTTCATGTCCTTTGGTCTGGCTCTTGCTTCTTTCCGACAAGCAAATCACATGTATCTGTCCTATAAATTCCATGGCATCGTCACAACACTCCCTTTTGTCTAGACGAAAGACCAAAACATCGTTCCTAAATACAACTTAGTGCGAAGTCCAATCTCCACAGGTAAATGCTTTTCAACGTGGTTCCGGGCGGTATGTGAAAGGAAAAAAGAGGCGGCCACTAAGAAGTTGTCTGGGGGTTCGCGAAGATGTATCACCAGTAAGATGCAGAGTATGGACCTGTTTACAACAAAGCTGATGGTGAGTTTGAGGAACAAAGACCCTCTTTGCATTCCAGAACTTTTAGGTGACGGGATAGACACGGAACCAGCCGAATGATATTTGATTCAAACGTCTTGGCCAGCGGCTTGAGACCCAGCCCTGTTCTCCCTGACCAACCCAAAGAGAAACCAAAACTCACAGAGCACCACGCCTGGACCACATGGGCCTGAATGGGAGCATCTGGGTGGCATCTGAACTCTGCGCCACCTGGCCTCTCAGTCGACCACGTCACGAGCGAGAGCAAGTGCATAATGCTTGGAGTGGTGCCAACATTACGTAGACACCATCGAGACATTGTGGGTCTCGAACAGAAAGTGGTGCCAGGATTCCAATTCAGAGTCGAAACAGGGATACACTTGGAGGTAGCTATAACCTCCACAACACTGCCGCCTTCACTTGTGAAGAAGGCTGCGAAAGAAAGTTGCAGAAGCCTCAGTAGAGCTATCATGACTTGTGAAGCTTTTCCCCCCACATCCGTTGGAAGCCAATAGCATTGAGAAAGCTACATGGTCCCTTACAAAGCTCCACCCAAGGTCAGGGGTCCATTCTTATTTCAACCTACTTATACAGGGCTTCTTTCCAGCATCATCCTCTTTGCCCATTTGGCGATGGGATCATGACCATGAAGTTTCAAATGTACTTGAGCTTTCATGCAACGGAAAGGTCCACCTCTTTAGATGCCCATGTATTAGAACGCGCAGATCAACCACATCAAGGCATGGGCGAACTTGCGCAACGCAACCCACCAAAACTCGATCATGGGCCTTCCCAGCTAAACCAGACTCCACTACTGAAACTACCCTAAACGGGACACACATATGCCTGCCCTTAAACATTACTATCCGGTGTCTGTCTTGGTGGATGACGCCTTCTCCCTCAGGAACCTAGACCCTTCCATGAATAAAGCCCTACAACTTCCAGATGCCTCACCCGTGAGAGAGGAATCGTGTCAAATCCCTTACAGGCCCTCTATGTCCCAGTGTGGCAATGGCGAAGAAGGTTGGTGTGGAGAACGCCTTTTTGCCAATCTCCTGCCGAACGAGTGTTCCAAGGGTACTTTTCCCACACCACCAATTGCCTAGCATCCGAACCACAGAAAACCGTAGAGAAAGAGGATCGTGTGAGAAGCATTGCTGCATACTTGTACATATCTCTAACCTAATGCGCACACCGCGTACCCAAAGCTGTTGCAGAACAGGCTCGTGGAGCCTCCAACTTAACCCAGTGGCGGGAATTCGGGTCGACATGGTAGCTCTGCGTGAGATTGTTGAGCGGCAAGGCGTGAAACCTGATAGATTACTGGTGGCATGTGCAAGCCCCAAACAGAGCTTCACATGGAGGGAAGAAGCAGCGCCAACCCTTCCTGAAACACTGCGGTCAACTCCCCAAGCTGGAGCAGAGTGGCAAGACAGAATGATAGATGCTTTAATGGATGCCTTCCTTGAGCCTGTCTCATCACACTGAATGAGATCTGTCCATGGGTATGTTTGGAGTGGCCCTACAATGAACAGGGCCACTTGTATAAAGAGTTGTGTTTATGTTGAAATGTGTGCATCAAATGATTAAATTGTTTATTGATAATAAAGCGGCCATACGGTTTGGCCACCTGGAAGGGTGCGACCATTACAGTTCCCACTAATGCTTGCCACTGGGAGGTTTATCCTATCCCACAGCTTATTACCCATACCACAGGTTATATCCCTAACCATCCCCACAAGCTATTACCCATTCCCAGGCAGTATCCCTGCCCATCCCACAGCTATTTAACCCATCCCACAAAATATCCCTGCCCATCCCCACAGCTATTTTTACCCATTCCACCGGTATCCCTGCCCATCCCACAGCTATTACCCATCCCACAGGTATACCCTGCCCATCCCACAACTATTACCATCCAAAGGGTAAATCCCTGCCCATCGCACAGCGTAAGACTACCCATTCAACCCGGATCCCTGCGCCCACCCCAACAGCTGGACTTAGCGGCCATCCCACACAGGTATCCCTGCCCCCATCCCACAACTATTTACCATCCCAAAGGTATCCCTGCCCATCCCACAAGCTATTACTCGGAGGTCGCCCAAGAAAGGAAATATCCCAAACTGCCCATTCCCACCCTGCCTATCATAATAACCATCCCACAAGCATGCTCACATAGAGCTCCTAAACCATTTCTAAAAAGCTTTTCACCCTAAGACTATTGACTAAAAGAAAAACTCTGACCAGCAAGTGTGTGTAAGCAAAACAAGGTTTAATAGATCGGTTTAATTAATAACAAAACTTTAAAAGAAAATGCACCCACCCAGTGTCCCAAGCAAACTATAAAAGTCATCTAGTACAACCCCAGTCTCTGGGCACTCTTCTCAGTCTATCTCTGAGTGGCATTGCCCATAGTTCTCAGGCGGTCAAGGGTCCAAGCGGGTGCTGGTGGATTGTGGCTGCTGCTGGAGTGCTGGTCTGAGTCACCAATTTGGGTGCTGCCGGCCCACGATCCTGAGGACAAATCAAGGCTTAGCATGATGTGTGGCAGGAAGCTGGCGCAAGAGAGCTCGGCGCTTCTCGAGTCCTAGTGATGTTTTCTTGGGATATGACCCTTCCTCCCAGGGCAATGGGGTGTCAAGCCCTCATTCCAGCGACTCCCATGTGTAGAGATGTTTCTGTATGGTGGCCAGGCAATAACGTGCTTGGCCAGCGATGGATGGAAAATGGTGTATCCAGAGTAAGTTTTGTAAGTGCGGGCCTCTCTGGTCTCAAGTGAAATATCTTGAAATCCTCCCTCTGCCACCTGTAATTTTGTTCAGGCTTGTGTTTCCTAAAAAGTGAGTCTATCAGCCGGTTCCGGCAATCCTGTAGGCATGCATTAGTAGTGTTTCTTATATCTCTCTCCAGTGGCATCAGTGGCCATCCAGTGGCGTGAGTGGTGGTATTGGTGGCATTAATCGAAAGTGGCATTTAGTATGCGTCTACTGCGTCCGTGTACGATGAACTAGTGCCTGGACTGGGTAAAGCCGGCTGCCTGTGCTGTGTCTGGCAGCTCCTGCATAGCCCCATAGCCGGAAGGTGAGGGCCTTTGGAATAGCCTGTTGGGAAGGTGTCAGTGAAACACCTCCGAAGAGTGCGCGCGAGGAGGAGGCAGACTCTGTGACCAGTGTGGTGGAACAGCAGTTTAGTTGGGTATGGAGCGGTTTGTGAAGAAAGACCGGTATTCTATCCCTTACTCACCTGGCAATACATGTTAATTGGATGACTATGATTTCGCGACATATGATCGTCTGTATGAAGCGGGTCTTGCGTTTACCTAGTACCGTGAGGAAGTCGCGCTTGCGGTGAGGATGGTTATTCGATTGTTGTTGTGAGCCAGCTTGACAAGAGAGAGACATAAACACTGCTTGATGGTTGTCCCTGCTCATCTCCCAGCAGAACCAGCTGTGTTTGGACTTTACTGCCCATCTCGGAACTCATGCTCTCAATGCTACTGCCTCATTGTTGAATGGGAGCCTCTGGGGGCTGTGTGAAATGTGAGTGAAGGAATAAGGTCTCTCGGATGGAAGTTGCCCTCTCCTTCTCCCACTGCCATCAGGGCGCGTCCATTCCATGTGCTACCGCCGTAACTGTGCCGGTCGCACAAGCTGATTCGGGGGAGCCCCCATCGTGTGCAACGTGGCCCTCCTACAGCTACCTGCCTGGACAACAGGAGGCTGAACTCTTCTCATGGCACAGAAGCGACAGTGACGTAGTGGCTCTCTTGCTGGGCCTGATCTGCAGAGCTAGTCAGATAGGGGCTTGCCCCTCCTCAATTATGGTTGCTGCGGGATTCTCCCCTCAACCTAAGTCTGTGCCACTTGGGCTTCAGTCAATACGTTAGGTCTTATCCTCTCAGCTGACCGTTGGGAGCAAGGCAACATCACCCTGCTGGCATCTCATATTTCCTTTTGAAGCATTCCCCGTACCAGGAGTGGTGCATGTGCTCTCCTCCACCAGCCGAGGCAATTGTTCACACCCTCCGAAAGCTGAATAGCCCAGGTAAATTTGACTCTTCGGGCCTGGGTCTCTCTCCAAGCAACCTTCTTACCTCTTTGGTGAGTCTCTGATAGAGACTCGGTGTTCCCTTCTCGCTATAGCATCATCGTTTCTCCCTCAGCCTTAATTCGCGACGCAACCCCTCATACACTTCGATGGTTCCTAACAATTCAATGGGTGATGGAGTTATTGCCTCCTCTCCCATTCTCACTATGCCTCTTCCTTCCTCCTTGGCGAGGGCCAATGCTGGGCCGACTCGGGCGTCAGAGAGGGCACAGGTCGAGGTAAATGTAGGGGCTGCTCCACCCAACAGACCAAACCAGTCGGACAAGCAGAAACCCCGCAAGCCGCCAACAAACAAACAGACCAGTCAGCAGTCACAAGACAAAGCGACAGGACCGCAAAAGTCACCCAGCAAGCGGACGCAGCATATGCAGCCCTTAGAGAACCACAGTAGCAGCAGCCATAGGACCAGCAGGCACCAGGAATTATCAAGCAGCCAAGGAACCAGTCAGGACGGCAGAGAGCACCCGCGAGAACCAGCGCAGGACCAGCAGGACCAGGAGCTCAAAGCGCCAGCAGAGTAAGCACCAGCAGAGGAAGAAGCAGCCAGCACCAGGAGCAGAGCAGCAGGCGGAGGAGTAATCACTAGAAGAGAGCAAACCAAGAGTACCAGCAAGTCTAAAGCCCAGCAGAGCCAGCTCCCCTCCTGGAGCTATCTCTAGAGTAGAAGCAGCGCCAGCAGATAAGCGCGCGAGCCAAAGCCATCCAGCACCACGGAGTCACACCACCAGCACGCAGTATATGCCATCAGGCAGAGTAGCTAACCCATCACCAGTAGCGGACCAGACACTCGCAGTGACGGGATAGCACCAGCAAGACAGGGCAGGACCGAAGCACCATCGAGCCAGCGGCAGCAGAAGCTCCAGCACCAGAAGATTTAGCCCGAGCAGCAGAAGCCCCAGCAGAAGCAGAGTCAGGCCAGGGGGTGGGATTGTGGCCCATGTCCTTCTTGCCATAGCTGACAGGCAGATTGGGCAGGCAGGCTTCCTCTTTTTCCACATGCCGTTGTGGCTGGCTGGTGAGCGTATAGGATTGAAACCGGTTATTCTCCTTTTTCAAGAGCCAAAGTAATTGCGCCACTTTTAATCTGGATTAACATTTTTCCCCTATAGATATACTTTCCAGGAAAGAAATCCTGGAGGCACATCACATCCATGAGATCAGCGAAGCCCACAAAAATAAACCATGACGGCCATGTGTCTGCGCCAGCGGGTCTTTCCTCTGAATGGCTGACCTGCTTGCAAGCTGCTTCCCTTTATATCCCACAGGGCTGCATGCAATGCATCCTCCCCACATGGCGCAGTGAATGTTTTGCATTCCGCCCTAGGGTTCCAGCTCTGCATCCGCTTCATTCCGCTCGGCATCCGCCTCTGTAATTCCATTCCTTCATGTTGCGCAATCCGCTTCGCTGTGCTTCCCCTGAAGCTCTGCGGATGTGCCAATCCGCTTCCATCTGCTTCCATCTGCTAGTCTTCTGTGAGCAATCCCGCTTAACATCCTGGTTACGTCCTCCCCCTGTCCGTTCCTTATTCCGTTGTTGTCGCTCTGCTTATGCGAAATCTTCGTGCCAACTTTTGAGAGTGTGCGATGAAACAACCCGGATGGAACATTTTCTCGTCCGCTGTGTCCTTTTTACATACGTTTTGCATCCGTCGGCCTATGTGACAGGCCCCTAAGTTCTCTGGAAGCCATGTCTACTTCTAGGAAGAACCTCCAAAATTCAATCCCTGTGGAGACTACCCTCTAGATATATGCAGGTTTATACTATAAATTGATAACAAAGAAAATGCAAGTAATGTACTTAGATTTCATATAACTATTTTTTTCTCTCTGAGGGCCAGTTATATAAATATATGGATACAGAGTTTGTTACAATAAAGAATGGAATGACTACTCTCTACATCCAATTATTATTTTAGCTACTAAATGCAGAAAAGAGGTTAGCTGACATGACCAAAGCAACAGTCAATGGAACAGAGAATCATGGATAGACAAAGGAACAAAGAAGAAAGGAAAGGAAATATGATTTTTCTGAAAAAGAAACTTGATTTGCTTCTAAGCATTCTATATCATTTTCAATAAAATAGCTTGCTTTTTGGATACATTATAAATACTGTAGCTGAAGCACTGTAAAATTATAGTTCACTGTAACTGTTTTCCCAACAGCTTATTATATTTGTTGTACAGAATTCTTCTTACATGCGCTTATCTGTAGATTTTGTTTCTGGAATTTCTTTGAAAGATATAAAGTCGCCAGGAGAAAAAAGATGGGATACAAGCCCACCAATGACAAGATCTCCTGGCTGATAATATTCTGGTGGGAAAGAAAGATCATCTTTAATGTTGCACATAGAACTGTATAATCTAGATTCAGCAAAATGTAACAACAGACAAAGAAAGAGGAAGAAAGGAAGCACTTTGATAGAATTACAAATGCCTATTTTTTAATCATTATTTACTGCTTCTTTGCAAATGAATCCCTGATTCCCATCGAAAGAGTGATGCATGTTTAGAAGAATTGTTCAGAACTTTGTACATTGACCCATACTGATAAATGCCTTCATAACCCTAAAGAGACCTGATTAAAAGAATGGTGTATTTTGTAGGGCCCATAACCCTAGATCAGGAATTTAGGTTATATGTTTTTAGATTTTTTTATACAATAATGCACACTACAATAATGGAAAATTCTGATTGGCTTTGGATTAAAAAAAAGTTTCATTGGAAGTAATTATAGGGTTCATAATTAAGTCTCCAGTATATTAAATTCTTAGTGGAACCATGAAAGAAAACATGTTTGCCATCTGTTTTGCTAAATAAGTAGTAAACTTTCAATGGTTTATATTATTAGTTTATGAAAACTAAGCAGATACGAAAAATCTAATTATTTTAACTGGCTTGTTTTGCATTTGTACCAGCTAACATTGGAATAAAATGGAAAATGGAAACATGGAAAATGTTAGATATTTGTGCCATCCATACAACAATCTGGTTTGAATCGTTATAAATGGAAGCAAATTGAAGTGATTGAGGATTTTTAAAGTATATTTAAATAAAGTATATTTAAGCTGCTCCTCAGAAAGTTGGATTAAGATGAAGATAATGAATGACCCTTTGTCCTCTAAAATTGATAGTTACTTAATACGGTTGATTTTTTCCCTTAATTTCATGGAGATTTAAGTGCAACAGAAAAGAGAAAATTTAAGCAAACAGAAAAGTGAACAGCTATTATGGCTGAACTGAAGCTGGGAAGACAGAAGTGAAGAAAGGAAAGATCTTGTAACAGCATACTTGGTCTGGGTAAGAATTATTCCAATTTCTGCAGTGGAATTTTTTTTCCTAAAATACCCCCTTTGGAAAGTGGGACTCAACGGAGGAAATTAGCAGCAATTAATGATCGGGGCTGTCAGATTTGGTAAAGAAAGAAAAGATATTGCAGCTAGAAGTAACTTTAAAAGTAAAGGACAGATTAGATTGGTTAACTCTGTGAAAACCAAAATTGTCTCAAATTTCTGGACTATATTTTTACTACTACTCAACTTGAAGAACTTTGGGAAACTATTGGAAAACAATCTTATTCAGAGACATTTTGAATGTAGTAAAAGTGTATTAATTCAACGTGTTTTGCTCTGTTTCAATAATTCAGTGTGCTTTTGGAGATCTTGTTATAGCCTGTTCCAAACTAGCTTTTGCTGGTGGTAGCAGCAGCCATCAGAGCAATAAATTCCTCCCATCCAGTGGATCAAATAGCAGCTGCTAGTAAAGCAATTACTTTACTAGCAGCTACTTTACTGCTAGTAAAGTAGCTGCTGACCCTTTACTTGTTGACTCTCAATACTACCTCATTACTTTAAGGCCTACTGGCCGATGGACGCAAAACGTATGCATAAAGGACACAGCGGACGAGCAAAATTTTGGGGGTGGCTCCATCCATTG
>BHFT01008555.1:0-13557 GCA_004320025.1 Laticauda laticaudata
TTTGCATTTTGTCATCAAAAAGGGGTGAATCACAGCCCATTTCTTCCTCTCAAGAAAAGATTAATGACTTTGGAGCTCACAGGCAGATTGCTTCAATGGAGGCGAAGGAATGCAAGAGATTTTTTTTATTGGTTTCTTCCTGTTGAAGAACAGAGGTAACCAACTATTCTTCTCTCCCTTTTGCAAGCAGACTTTGACTCAGCAGAGACAAATAGAACAATTCACAAGGAGGCAACAGGAAACTTTTTGTTTTTGTTTTCCCTTGATGAATGGGATTTCTGCCCCCCTCCTTGTCAGTTTAAATATACTTTCAAAATTTGTTGCTTTTAAGAGAAAGAGGCACATAGATAGTCTTGCACTGGCAATTCAAACAGTTTATATTTTTACTATGCAGACTCAGATCTGTAATGTGCATTCGCTCCTGGCTTCAACATACTTCTGCTTCTATCACAATTCTTTTCCAATCTTCACAGGAGTTTAGTTACTGTCCTTTTAAAGAGGAAGTCTGGATTAGCAATTTGGTGAAGAGAGAAGAGGGAAGGAGGGCAGCATGGAAGCAGTCTGCTGCAAATGTCTGAAGACTGACTCACAGCTCCTGGTGCTCACCGCCCTGCAAGGATGGGATGAATCTCACCATCTTACCACCCTGCAAGGATGGTTATAGAGCCCCCGGTACTGATGAGCCCCACCGCCTTACCTTCTGGTAAGGATGGGTCAAATTGCAGATCGTTGAGTGCTATTGAATAGAGCGCTTTTGAATTTAGTGCTTTCCGAGGAATGAGCTCTTTTCTGGCATGCTGGTCAAGGATGGGAGGAATAGGAATTCCTCAATTCAATACTTTTGAATTGAGCGTTTACTGAGAAATGGAACTCTTTTCTGGTTTGCTGATGAGTCTCAGGTGTAAGGCTTTCTACTTCACCGGCTGTCAAATATTTATCACCTTATGGTAATCTTAAACACTGAAACTGAATGAAACAGTAAAGTCTAAGTCCATAATATTTAGTATTTTAATATTTATTTGATTTGTCAATTGCTTAGAAGATACAGGTATAAGAATAAATATAGTTTTGAATACATGAGATAGATACTTATAAGAAAAATAAAAAACAACAACAGGACAAGGATGGTAGGCACGATTGGTGCACTTATGCCTCTTAAGAAGGGGGAAATGTCAATAGTAGACAGTCTAAGGTTAAAGTTTTTGAGGTTCCCTCCTACCATGCAAACAGCATGTAGAGAATTTAAAACAAAGGGGTCAGACTAGATATTTTAATGACTGATTTCCTGTGGAAGCATTTGGTTGGAATGGCTAGCTAGATACAGTCTTTGTCTCAGAAGGAAAAATGATAAAAAAAGGTAGCAAATTGTCTTCAGGTGCTGAAAATTGTAGATTCAACTGCATTTGAAAAAAAAAATGTAGGTAGTAACTAGGAAGAAGCAGAGCAGATGGGTAAACCTGCCTCCTCCCTTTGTTTTACAAATTGAATCTTCCCAGTTAGGAATTGTAATTTGAGACAAAGCAAATTACTGAAGAGAAAAGCAGGGGGGATTTGCCTCTCCTTGGCTTGATGCGAAGACAAAGGAATCCTGCCTCAGCAACAAATTTGATATCCTTTGAAAGCCAGAGCATAGTATATTTGGAAAGTCTCTTGCACAAAAGGGGAACAGGGGATTGTTGCCCTCCCCTGTAATTCAAACTGAGGCACAGGACCTAGCATTTAACATTCACTCCTGGCTTCAATATTACTTGCTTTATCATAAATCCAATTAACAATTTTACTTTTCTGTTGGGTTAGGACTCATCTTTTACTATCTATACTTTATTAGTCTCAAACATCATATGTGTTCAATTTAAAAAGTAGGGGATGCAAAAAGATTTAATATTGAATGTATTACAAAGAATTATTAATAGCACAACAAATATAAGGAGCTTCTTTAATTGTAGACTGCTATGTTTTACTAAAGAAAAAAAAACAACAACAATGCAAAAAGGAAATATCGGGCCAGCATGGCTTCAGCCTGGTCTACCTAGTGCAAAGAGGAAACATGCCAGCAGTTTGGGAAGTGGCGTCAAGGTGGCCACACCTAGTGAGTGGCATCAAGCTGGACACACTCATCCAGTTGGCCACACCAACCAATTGGCTACATCCGTCCAGGCCCCAGAGATAAACCAGAGCCCTGATGCGGCTCTCAATGAAATTGAGTTTGACACTCCTGAGCTAGAATATTGTGGCTAGATCTTAGTGAAACTAAAAATTCAAGAAATGTTTTTATATTTATCCCAAACAATATTTGATAGGAGATGTTTCTCAGACCAGGACAAATATGAAATAATAATTTCATTATTGCTTGTTGCTTACTTTCCCAACTGAAAAGCCAAAAAGTAATGACTAAAAATAATTTTACAAATTCTAGAGATATACTTAAGAATAGCAGGAAATAGCTACAAGTCTTTCTTTTAACTGTGAGAAATATCTATTGATACATATCAATCTGAATCTGTAGCGACAATTTCAGGTTTTTTGTAAAAATCATTGCCATTGTCTGCTTTGAGATCCTTTTCAGTAAATATGGTTGAAACTTGGAACCTTCTCCCTTCAAACTATTGATCTATATTCAAGTGATAATCCTTCTACCTTTAAGATCAATATTGAAAACAAATAGCAAGGGAAGCCTACCTCACAGCCTTTTTCAGTTTTGAGTGAGATGTTTTAGGCATATTCCCTTAAAAAATGATCATGGAACTCAACTGTTAATATAGGTATATGAGTATATAAAATAAATATAATCAGTATCCAATATTTTTACAAACCACATACTTATAAAGTGATGACTGGAATGGAAAGGAAGGGGAAAATCTAGTATCGATTGTATACTTTTAGATTCTCTTGAAAACTTGGTGCCAACTTCTGTAACAGTCTTAACTGTGTTACATTTTATTCATGTAAGCATTAAATATTTTGCAAAAAAAATATATTTTTAACACAGTGTATAATAATACAAGAGCGATGATTTTAAGGAATTCTGGCATTCAACATCAGTCATTTTAAAGACACTTTAATAATTCTTTGTGTGAGTGAAATTTTTTTCCAGCTTATTAATATCTTAGAGATCTGACATTTTATGTCAAATAATTCTTGCAAAATGCCTATTCTTCTGTTTCCATTTCAAAGTGTAGTTACAGATAAAACCATAGGTTATTTGTTTTGTTTTGTTTTAATGGGGTAGCTGCTTTGCAAAGAACTATTCTTTTAAGCTTTTTAAAACTGTTTTAGAAATTATTTGATAAGAGCTTTTCTTATTATATTCTTATGCTGTCATCCACATATATTGAGATAAAAATAAACTTGTATCACAGTAGGAAAAAAATAATGAAATATTTTTATCTAAGAATGAAGCTAACACCTTCAATTAGAATGTGTATTACCTTTTGTGATGTGGATGTGGTCTAAGGAAAACTTGATGCTCAATAAATCTGGTACTATTTGTCATTCAGGCCACCTAATCTTTAGCTCTGAAAATTTGTAATCTAGTGAAATAATTTTAGAAGATACACCTGTTTTGAATGCAGTTCACAATATCAGTGAATATAGAATGAAAACAAAATCTTGTAAGGTTTTGAGTCTGGATTGTAGTAGAATGAGACAATGAGTTAAAACTCAAATGTGTTTTCATGGATTGATGGCTGCTTAGCCTGGAATTCCCACCAAATGCTCATGAGATGCCTATAATCAGGACACCAGATCATAAGTCTTCACAGCAATTGCTAAGGTGAGGCATCTTTTGATTCAGCAGGTAACCATGCATATCCAGACCATCCATTTATCCAATCACCTTTTAAATAAGGAAGCATCAAAGACTACAGAAACGTTCACAATTTAAGAATCATTTTTTTGTGTGAATATCATTCCAATCAAATTTGTTAAATAGTCACAGGTTCTGACATTATGTCAAAGGATTTTTCATGCAGTTTCTATCCCACTTTTCTTATCTCCTTGTTTGCTAAGCTGAATAATACTAAACAGTATGATGTTTCCTGAAAGGGAGTTTGATCCTGATTTATAGTCATTTTAACTGTTCTCTTCTATACACTTTCCAAACTCTTATAGCACTTCAAGGATGATTATCCTTTAGATTTACTTTTTTTAAAAAAATTGTGATATTAAAATATTTTCTCTATATTACACAATGGATGTATACATGTCTAACATTCAATCTATACCATGTAACAGATATAACCTGACTCTCAATATGAACATCACCATTTTTATAGCACCTATTCAAGGGTTTAATATTTTCAATGAGTCTCTGTCATGCCTTCAAATCTCATTTCCTAATCAGTCATTGTCAGGCAAGAATCTACCAATTTATATGAGAAATTAAGATTTATCTTCAACCAATATGCATTAGTTTATAATTCAGTGAAACTATTAGTCTCTCTCTCTCTCTCTCTCTCCACCATCTAGTTAGCTCAAAAATATGCAAAAATATTATCCTCAATAGTACAATAATATTCATGCATTTGACACCTTGTTTAGTCTACAGAAAATATAATATTGGCCAGGTATGGATCAATTTTTTAGAATGTAGTGTTAACATTTAAGGAACCTTGACTTCCTGACAGGATAGGCTTTTAGACTATTTACAAAAAGAAACAGTTAGTAGCATACTGTAAATCACCAAGGATCATACCCAATAAACAGTTGAAGCTTAGCCTTAGATTTGCTACAGAGTGCATTTATCATGCCACAGGCTGTACTTAGACTTTCAATAGTGCATTGGATCCCCACTCATAAGGAGATGGACCCATAAAATAAGATTTCAATTTAATTAAAACAGTTAAATTAAATAAATTAAATAAAATTAGATACAATTATTATTTAATCAGTTAATATCACACTGGGGTGGGGACATAGTTTTGGAACCTAAGTAATAATATGCCATTAGTGTTTGAAGCATTGACTTTAGGGACTATTTCTTGGAGAATGTATCTTCCAGACAAATCATGTTAAAATCATGTTACACTTAACTAAAGTTTGTTTGCATTTCTGAAACCCACTTTGAAACATACATGTGCATTGTCTAAAATCTATTCCACATTTTATACAAAGATACATCCAATGGGGAGAAGGAAGATCTTGTAGAAATGTTTATGTAGACTATTTATATTGTATTGATTTCTATGCTTCAACAGAACCTGATTCCAATTTAAGTGTCTTGATCTGATTATAGTTTATTATGTTGTGGAGCTGAGCCTGAAGGATTGCCCTCTATATTAGAAATGGATAAGTTGCCAGGCACATCAAAATAATCTTGACCTGAGAATTAAGTACATATTATATTAATCCCAATGATGTAGCTTCATCTTGTTTCCCCTGGAATTATAAAAATTAAAAGAAATATACTGTATTTAATAGCTATAATTGTAAAAGAAGACTATTATAAGATAAACAGTAATCACACTTTTCTGTTTGTCTAGACATTTTGATGAATCTTAAATTGATTTTGTGGATTTTAATTATTATATTATTGCCGTATTCTGATTATGATGATTAGTGATAACTGGAAAGAAAGAGTAAAAGAGAGAAGTGGGGGGGATGGGGACTCATTCAGGTAGAGATATATGAACTGCTCAGTAAATGGTAATCTGAGCCAGGCTGCTTTCCCCATTCTAGAATGTAATCAATAGACTATGCTCTTTCCTGAAGCATTTTTAAAATTTGCATCCCAAATCTCTAGTATGTATGTACTAGGGCAATTGTATTTTACTTTGCTTGCCTTATTTTAGCTTATTAAGGTACCTTATTTTACCATCAACAGAACAGCAATAATTTACTCAAGACTTCCCAGAGAACTCAGCAATTTAATAAGGATTTGAATCTAATTCCACTTTGCAATTACACCACTATACTTGCATTGGTCACTTTTTCCTTTTGTTTTTCTAATTTCTCTGCCATCTTCAGTCAGTAAAGAAAAAAATAGAGTTTGGCTTTATTTGTCTGAGATTTAGACACAGAGTCCACAAAGCCCATGTCACACTGCACCAACGGATGGAAAGAGGATATAAAATGGAGAAAAACACTTGCCATCGTGGGTTAACACGATTCATCCGTTCTGTACTCACTGAGTCTGTTTTTCATCCTCACTATCCATCCAGCATCCGTCGACTGAGGTTCCATCCACTCAAAAAGTTTTGAGCTGCTCAAAACTTTTTGAGCGGAAAATGTATCAACGGGTCCATTCTGCATCCGCAGCGCATACGGCCAACAAACGTTCTACACCTGTTGTCATCCGTTATGCGTCCGCTATATCCGCTAGGCATCCGCTGCACATCTGCGCAACTCAAATCCACTCCAGTGGAAAACGGACAGAGGGAGGAAGTGAAACGGACGCGGAACGGACACAAAGCGTTTGTAGCACGGACGGAGAAAGGATGAAAGCGGAATGCAGCTTGGAAATAAAGCATTAAAATGGAATAAATGTTCACAGAGGGGACCTATCTCGGATATTAAGGATGTCTAGAGGATGCCTAGAGGATGCAAAAGGACACCTAGTGGAAAAACCTATATTGCCTATAAAAAAGGGGGAGGAACTCACCTGGATCTCATTTTCAGTCCAGCAGCCCTGCTGTGCAGACCTCTGCAGCCTTCATCTGGCTCTTGCTCTTCCACAAGTATCCAGTCATCTCCACCATGGATCGTAACACACCCTTATAGTAGCCACCATACTTCTGCAACAGTGCGAAGCCATCTACAGGCTCTGTGAACTCTACTACGGGAAGAAAAAGGGCGGCCAAGAAACATCTGGGTACGAAGATGATTCACCAGAAGAGCAGAGGACGGACTGTACAACAAGCTGATGGTGAAGCTCAGGAATGAAGACCCTCGTGCATTCCAGAACTTCATGAGATGCCTCCAGCCATGTTTGATGAAGTTGTGGAGCGGCTGAGACCCAGGTTGACCAAACAGAGCACCAACTTCCGGCCCAGCCTGGACCCCGGGCTCAAGGTGGCACTGACTCTGTGCCACCTGGCCTCAGGTCACCTACAGGAGCATGCAGTACAGCTGGAGGGTGCCACACAACACCATCAGCATTGTGGTCAGAGAAGTGGTGCAGGCCATCATCGAAGAATACCTGGAGGAGCTCTTCCCAGTGCCCTCCACTGAAGAAGGCTGAATAAAGTTGCAGAGCAGTGGTATCAGAGGTGGAACGTCCCCCACACGGTTGGAGCCATAGATGGCAAGGACGTAGCCTGCAAAGCTCCAGCCAATCAGGGTCCACTTATTTCAACTACAAGGGCTTCTTCAGCATCATCCTCTTTGCCATGGTTGATGCTGACTACAAGTTCATGTACATCGATGCTTCAGGGAACGGGTCAGCTATGAATGCCCAGGTATACAACGCCAGTGACCTCAAGGAGGGGCTGGAACGCAAACCTCATCATGGGCTTCCCACATCCACAACCCCTGCCCAACGACACGCAAGATGTGCCCTACTTCATTACGTCTTCTCCCTCAGAA
The DNA here is from genome assembly GCA_004320025.1 of Laticauda laticaudata. Classification (NCBI taxonomy): domain Eukaryota; kingdom Metazoa; phylum Chordata; class Lepidosauria; order Squamata; family Elapidae; genus Laticauda; species Laticauda laticaudata. The sequence continues at coordinate 7,522 of BHFT01008555.1, forward strand.
CCTACCTCATGAAGCCCTACATTCCAGACTCCTCACCTGTGAAGAGAGTATCTTCAACTACGGCTGCCAGGGCAAGTTGGGTGGTGGAGAACGCCTTTGGCATCCTGGCCAACAGGTTCCAGGTACTTCTCACCACCAGGCAGCATCGCCCACAGACCGTGAGGAGGATCGTGGAAGCTTGCTGCATCCTGCACAATCTCATGCGCAGCCGCTACCCAGTGTTGCAGACAGGCTCGTGGACCTCCAACAAAGCAATGGGGACATTGAGCCTGGGGAATGGAGGCAAGGGCGAAACCTGATCGACACTAAGGATGTGCAAGGCCCCAACAGAGCTTCACGTGAAGGGAAGAAAGCAGCGCAACCTCCTGAGACACTGGTGCAACTCCCCTGCTGGAGCAGTGGAGTGGCAAGACAGGATGATAGATGATTAATGATCCTTCCTTCAGCCTGTCTCATCACACTGATGAGATTGGGCCATGTATGTTGGGTGGGCCTACAATGAAACGGCATTTAATAAAGAGTTGTGTTTATGTTGACATGTGTGGATGATTGATTACATTATTATTGATAATAAAGGCCATAGGTGTGGCACCTGGGAGGGTGGACCATACAGTCCCACTATGCTTGCACTGGAGGTTTATCTATCCCACAGGTATTACCCATACCACAGGTATCTCTGCCCATCCCACAGCTATTACCCATCCCAAAGGTATCCCATCCCATCCCACTGCTATCCTTACCCATCCCACAAGCATGCAAAGGCTTAAACCATTTCTAAAAGTTTCCACCAAGACTTTATTTAATAAAATAATGAAGCAAGTGTGTGAAGCAAAGATAATCTTTATTAATAACTAGCTGTAAAAGAAAAATGACCCAAAGTCAAGTGTCAAAGCAAAAGTAAATCAACAGGTAGCCACTCAGTCCTCTGGCACTCTTCTTGGTCACTCGGAGCGTGCCCAGTCTCAGGGGTGAAGGGTCCAGGTGCTGTGGAGGTGGCTGCTGCTAGAGTGCTGGTCTGAGGCGTCATTGGAGTGCCTGGACCTGAGAGGAACAACAGGGGACGGTGTGTTTGAGGAAGCTCTCAGACAGCTGGCTCAGCCCCGCGATGTTGAGAGCCCTTCCTCCATGACATTGGTGTAAGCCCCAATACCAATGACAGATGTACTGAGGCCGGGCTTGGCTGTGCGGTGGAGGAAGGAGGAGTGTAGTGGGGCTGTCTGGTTTGCAGCTGGGTGAAGACTGGCGTCGGTGCCATCAGTGGCATGGGTGGCATCTGTTGGCATGGCTGGCATCCGTGGCGTGGGTGGCATCGGTGGCATCAGTGGCACCAGTGGTGTCTGATGTACCTGTGCCTGGACTGGAAGGGCTGCCTGTGCTGCTGGACCTCCTGGTAGCCATAGCCTTGGTAGGGTAGGGCCTGTGGAAAGCCTGGGAAGGGCTGTGACATCACCTGGGGCAGAGGAGCAGGCCTGGACTGGGTGGGAGCAGGTTCAGCTTGGTCTGGAGGGTTGTGAAGAAGATCGTGATCCTGTCCTTCACCACCTGGTACTGGGGTTCCAACATGTTCATGAGGGTCTGGTTGACAAAGGTGAGGAAGGGCTTGTGGTTGGGCAGGACAGTGTGGCTCTGCCCCTCCGGTTTGCCTCTCTGCATTTCTGTGGAGGTGGGAGCTGGGGGTGGATGCAGGTTGGGCTGTGGTGGAAGTGCTGTGTCCTTTGTCCCACTGTGTCAGGGGGTCCTCCACGCACTCCGCCATGGGTTGTACAACTTTATGGGGGGTCTCCGTCATGGCACGCTCCACAGATACCTGCCTGGACACAGGAGCTGACTCTTTGCCAGAAGAGGACTGGCTCTCAGCAGGCTGCCTGAGAGTGAGGGTAAGACAGAGGGGCTGCTCCTTGGTGGTGGATCTCACCCTCCAAGAAGCTGCACTTGGCCATCACGTAGGTCTCTCTGTCCGTCAGCTTGACTGCGGCCTGGCCAGATTTCTTGAGGTGCATTGCTTCCGTACCAGGTGTGCATTTGCTTCCACCAGCCGAGGAGCACCTCCAAAGTGTAGCCCAGGCTCTCCGCCTTTTCTCCTCCAAGCAGCCTGCTTCCTTTTGGTGTCTCAATAGAGCTTGTGTCCCTTCCGCCATAGATACTCGTTCTCCTCAGCCACTCCAGCACCTCCTCCTCATGTTCCTCTTCTATGTTGTATTACCTCCTCTCCCGCTACTGCATCTGCCTCTTCCTCCCTTTGTTAGGGCCATATGGGCCCTCATCAGAGGGGCTTCGAGGTTGTAGGGCTGCTCCTCCACACCACCACCACCAGCAGCAGCAACAACAGTGCAGCAAAAGCAGGACCAGCAGGACCACCAGCAGCAGCAGCACCAACAGCAGCAGCAGCAGCAGCACCAGCAGCACCAGCAGGACAAGGAGCAGAACCAGCAGAGTAAGCACCAGCAGGACCAGCAGAACCAGGAGCAGCGCCAGCAAAGTAAGTACCAGCAGAAGCACCAGCACCAGGAGCAGTGCCAGCAGAGTAAGCACCAGCAGAAGCACCACCTCCAGAAGCAGCATCAGCAGAGTAAGCACCAGCAGAAGCACCACCTCCAGAAGCAGCATCAGCAGAAGCCCCAGCACCAGAAGATCGAGCCCAGGCAGCAGAAGCCCCAGCAAAAGCAGAGTCAGGGCCAGGGGTGTGGAGGGTGGCCCTGTCCTCTTTGCCAGGGCTGGCAGCAGAAGGCAGAGGCTTCCGTTTCTTTCCCATGGTTGTTCGGTTGCTGGCTGGTTGGCTGGCTGGCTGGCTGCTGGCTGGCTGGCTGGCTGGCTGGCTGGCAAGCTGTGTTCTGGAAGGAGGTCTTTTCTCTGAATGGTGACCTGCTTGGGAGCTGCTTCCCTTTATATCCATGGGGCTGATGCAATGCATCCTCCCCGCATGCGCAGTGAATGCTAGGCATCTGCTAGGCATCCGCTTAGCATCCGCTAGGCTTCCCTAGGCTTCCCCTAGGCTTCCGCTCTGCATCCGCTCTTTCCGTTCCGCGTCCGCTTTGCTGTGCTCCCCGGAAGCCTTGCGGATGTGCCATCCGCTCCCATCCGCTTTCATCGCTAGGCTTCCGTGGAGCATCCTTTTTCCATCCGCCCTAAGTCCTCCCCCCCTGTCTGTTTCCTTTCCGTGTTGTCCGCTCTAGTTATGCAAATTCGGGGCACTTTTGAGAGTGGATAACAATGGATGGAACATTTTTCTCATCTGCTGTGTCCTTTTTACAAATGTTTGCATCCGTCAGCCAGTGTGACAAGGCCTTAACACTGATTGACAATCAATTTCACATGCTGTTGTGCAAATGGAATATACAACAGTGGAAAGCAGAGGCAGTTAGCAAGACATCCCCAATAAAGGAGTGGTTCTGCAAGTGGTGACCACAGACCACTTCTCAGTTCCTATGCTTTCTGGCTGGTGGTTTGGTGATTTTGAATGCTGCAGTGCTTTCACTCTAGTGGTAGCATGAGACGGGTCTACAACCCCTACAAGTTGCTCAGTGTGTGCAGCTCATCCAGGATGACAATCAATGCAAGCTGTGGCAATAAGGTTTGCTGTGTTTTTCAGCATAGTGTCCAGAGCATGGAGGTGCTACCAGGAGACAGGCCAGTACATCAGGAGATGTGGAGGAGGCCGTAGGAGGGCAACAACCAAGCATCAGGACTGCTACCTCCACCTTTGTGCAAGGAGGGATAGGAGGAGCACTTGCCAGACCCCTGCCAAAAATGACCCCAGCGGGCCACACAATGTGCATGTGGCTGCTCAAACAGTCAGAAAACAGACTCCATGAGGGGGTATGAGGGGTCGACGTCCACAGGTGGGGGTTGTGCTTACAGCCCAACACGTGCAGGACATTTTGCATTTGCCAGGAACACCAGCAAATTCGCCACTGCGCCCTGTGCTCTTCACAGATGAAAGCAGGTTCAACTGAGCACATGTGACAAATGTAGCAGGGTCTGAAGATGCCGTGGAGAACGTTCTGCTGCCTGCAACATCCTCCAGCATGACCGGTTTGGCAGTGGGTCAGTAATGGCTGGGGTGGCATTTCTTTAGGGGCCCACACAGCCCTCCATGTGCTCACCAGAGGTATCCTGACTGCCATTAGGTACCGAGATGACATTCCTCAGACCCCTTGTTGAGATCATATGCTGGTGCGGTTGGCCCTGGGTTTCCTCCTAATGCATGACAATGCCAGACCTCATGTGGCTGGAATTAATCAGCAGTTTGCAAGATTGAGGCATTGATGCCATGGACTGGCCCACCCGTTCCTCACGACCTGAACCAATTGAGCAAATTTGGCGACATCATGTCTTCACTCCAATGCCACATTGCACCACAGACTGTTCCAGGAGTTGGGGGATGCTTTAGTCCAGGTGTGAGAGGAGATCCCTCAGGAGACCATCCACCACCTCATCAGGAGCATGCCCAGGCATTGTAGGAGTCATATAGGCACGTGGAGGCCACACACACTACTGAGCCTCCATTTTGACTTGTTTGAAGGACATTGCATCAAAGTTGGATCAGCCTGTTGTGTTTTTTTTCACTTTAATTTTGAGTGTAACTCCAAATCCAGACCTCTATGGGTTGCTAAATTTGATTTCCATTGATATTTTTTGTGTAATTTTGTGTCAGCACATCAACTATGTAATGTAACAAGTATTTAATAAGAATATTTCATTCATTCAGATCTAGGATGTCTTATTTTTGTGTTCCCTTTATTTTTTTGAGCAGTATACTACTCTGACAGAATAACCTTGGGAAACAAGAAGAGGAGCCACAGCCTAGGCAGTGATCAGACAAGAGATATTTTAGCTCATAGAAAGAATGAAAATGTGGGGAAAGATTCAGATAGTTCTCTGGAAAGTAAAAGTGAGGAATGGAAGAAGTGCCTAGAGATCTGCAAGGTTCTGTTAATGTAATCTTGTAATAAAGGTCATGTTAGTACTCATGGTTTTGGTTTATTTCCTGGACTACCCCAAAGGATTGACATCCAGCAATATAGTGAAAAAAAAAATAGAAATGAGTTTGACTGAACACAAGTGTGGGCTCAAAAGATTGCAATACCAGAAGTGAAGCACAATTTCTTTTCCACATTTTTGCATTCCTGAAATATTGCCCATTTGTATCATTTAAAGTGTCCTAGCTACTATTATGGAAGGATGGGCTAAGAGAACCAGTGAGTATAAATAGTTATAATCTTCTCAAGTATTATTTGGATAAATAAATCTAGTTTGCTCCAAGTTGAAACCAACTTGATGGAAATTTATTGAGATGACAGAGATTATACCTTATGATAGTCCGTGGGAGTACAATTTTAAGCCAGTTAATCTCAAGCAAAGGTAAATAATTGTTGGTTATCTCTGGCTCATTTGTCAGGGAAAGACCTGGGAATGGCATCCAGGCTGCAATTAATGAGCCATTCGGGTAGGGGGCAATCAGAACCCAATAGTTCTGAAAGGGGAAGGGAAATCTATAAAATTCAATTGTTACAGCCTGTCTTTAAAAGCAATATAGCTTTAGTCTTCATGTGGAGTTAATTTTTTGATTTAGTTGTAACTAGTGAGGTTGATAGAGATCTTCTTTCAAACCTGAGTATGGAACAAAAACTGTTTCAGTTATTTCTGATGATTATAAGAGAACCTAGATGGAGGGAGTGTGACTGTCCTTCTCCAAAATCTCCAGTTTTGATAATATCAGTATAGTACAATGGTTTTGCCACAACTTAATCCTTTTCCCTACCTCATTTAATATCCAATTTGGAAGGCCAACTATCAATTCAGGTTGCTATCAATGTGCTGATCATATCCAACTGTACTTCACCACCCCAGGTCCAAAGTATCAGAAGTATCTGGAGTAATCTGGAATAAAATATCTGGAATAATCTGCAGTTATCAGAATCTGGATGGGGGAAAAACAATCTCAGATTCAAAGCAAAAAATTATTCAGAACTTATTCAGATTTCAGCACTGTAGCTTTGTTGAATTTCAGTGAGGTTATGCCTCCCCCCCCCCCCC
>BHFT01008558.1:0-19916 GCA_004320025.1 Laticauda laticaudata
TGACCACCGCTGCAACCGCCTTCGGGAAAGGGAGTAATGGCCAGCTGAGGAGGAGAGATGCGGCTCTCCTCAACCCCATGGGCAATCTCCCCCCTCTTCACCACCTCTACAGGGTGGCTTAGCCCCGAAACCAGCCAGCTTGGGGCGCTCCAGTGGCGAGCCCAGACTGAAACTGCACACAATCGCGGATTTCTGTCTGTCGCCGAAGAGACTCAAAACCGGACAATTCTTAACAGTTTAGATTATTTGAGAGACCCATTCTTTCCCTAGTTTTGGAATACTCTTTGAGAACATCTGTTATCAGGCAATGAAAATAAAATATACTAAATCAGTCAATAAATCGTAATGTTAGCAATTAAGAAATGACTCTTTGGGCATTGATTCCATTATAAAACTGTTGTTAGTGCTATAAAGTTATTTAGAGCATTCAGTTATAACTGCCTTCTTATACCTTAATTCCATGATTTTACATTCTCCAGGCTGGGAAGATAGAAGATAGGTCTTGATGATTGTCCTTAAATGTTTTGAAAAAAGTTATCAGATTCTCGCTCCTCTTCTCAAGACTCAGTTTTCCAGTTCTAACAAGATCTCTTCACAGGACTGAGGACATTTCTGCATCTGCTACTTGAATTTCTCCTATCCTGTATGTTCATGCAAACTAGCCTTTAAACTGGTTTCAAAAAAATCTATCTGAACTGAAACACATTGGCAGCAGCTTTCAAATATTCAGTTTGGACTGGGAAATATGATGACCTCCCATTAGACAATTCTCCCACTTTCTTGCTGTGAATGGATCTTTTTGACATAATATATATAAAACAAATAAATTTCTGAGGCATGACAAGAACTTAGGGTTTCCTGGTTTATAACCCATTGATACCACATGAACAGATTTGATTTTATGATCATTGTAAAGCAAGTCAGCATGAACATTGAGCAAATCACATGGTCCTTAAGTGAACCACACAGTCATTAAATAAATGCAGCATATCCATTTTTTGCCATTTTCTGTCCAAAAAATGGCAAAAAGTCATAAATTGAGGACACTGCAACTGGAGATAGATAATCACAAGATACCAGTTGCCAAGCACCCAAAAGACAATCATGTGATGGGGTGTACATAAATTGTAACTTTGTGGGCAGGTTGTAAGTAAGTTTTTTGAAGTCCATTAAATGACTGGGTATAAGCCAAGAACTACCCATAGCTATTTTATTAATGAAATTTCATGGAAAAAATGTTCAAATGCTTTGTTGAAACACACACACACAGAATCTACACATTCTATTGAGAAAATTACCCAATCAAAAAATGAGATAATATTAGTCTGCCAGAACTAATTTTTGAGACAGTCTGTTGATTTTTAGCAACCACTACATTGCTTTTAAAGTACATAGACATAATTTCTTTATAATCTGTATTAAAATCATGTCAGATGTCAGACTTGGCTGCATAGCTGGGCTATAATTCCCTGGATGTCCCTTTTCTCTTTTAAAAAAAATATTTCATTTTTTAAACAAAATTAAAAATCTCTATTTACATGAACAGCATTGTGTCATTAATAATACATATATTTAATTTTATTCCTAAACATTAATTCTTATTTCTGTGTTCTACCCATTTATACCACCTATCCCAAGCCACATAATAGCCCAATTCGTCCTTGCCTTCTAATTCCGCTGTGAATTTATCCATCTCCGCACAGTCCAGTATTTTTTGTATCAGGTTCTCTTCGGATGGTATCTTTTCTTTTTTCCAGCCCTGTGCAAAAGCTATCCTTGCCGCCATTATGATATGTCGAATGATGTATTGGATAAGCTTGCTAAATTTCTCCTTAATTATTTCTAATAAAAATATTTCAGGTTTAAATTCTAATTGGTGTTCTATAACTTCTTGTAACCATCTTTGTATCCTCATTCAATGTTTTTTTGCTTCTGGGCATTGCCATTGCCACCACATGCGCTCAGGTCCTTTAGACATCAGCTGCTCTACATCTTCTATGCCTATTTATCATCAGTATTAAAATCCATCTTGTTGTGTCCACAATGCACATTTAAATACACTATTTTTAATTTTCTTTAAAATCAGTCAGCCCAGTACTACATTATCACTTCCCCGATCTTCTCACTACTTCAACTAAGTCTTCCTTATTATCTAGTATTAACTCAAGAATAAGTAATCTTCTTGTGCTTTCCTCTAATTTTTTGAAGAGAAATTTACTCACAAGTTCAAAATTGGCTTCGACTTTTTGAATTATGTGGCCTCATTTCAAAAACTGAGCCAGCTTTTTCCCTGGTTCTATGATTCAGAAACTTGAACTTGAATCAACTTGCTTGCTTGTTAATCCTCTTTCTGCCTCCCAGATCTCAGGTTCAGGTGAACTATTCCATTTTAAAGCAATCATCCAGATTTCCAAAACAGCCTGGGGCTTTTATGCTAGAAGGGAAACAGATACAATTCATGCCAATTTTATTATGTTTAATTTGTTGGGGGGAAGCACTACTATTGCTGCAGGCAGGATTGTAAGGATTATCAAATAGTCAAAATACTCTGGATCAACCATGCTGCCTGCATTTAAAGCTAGATTTCCTGGAACCAGTCTAGATTGTTGAGGATTTATCTTTATCCAATTACTATAGCTCATGCATTTGTGCTTAGACATTCTGGGAAAAAAGCAACTGAATGCAAAACTGCTGATACAATTTCATTTTTTATTATAATGTAATTAATTAACTGAACAAAATTTATTGGTACCCAACTATAGTGTATTTCTCTATACAATTATGAGGAACGTGAAACACCTCAAAAATTATAAAGTTAGCTCATTTTACTCTGAACATCTGTTTTGTACAGTTCAAGGTGTTTGGAATTTGAAGCTTCTATACATTTATCATTTATGGAATAATCTTTTCTCAATGTCTTGTCAGTCACTGATCTAAAAAAGCCAATTAGCAATTAATAGAAGGGAAGAGAATTCCAGACCATTTTGGACTGACTGATTTCAGATTAATTTCAGACTACTTTGGTGAGATCGGGGCAATAAAGACAGTGATGGTGTAGAAGTGCCCCAAGTAAAGATAAATCAAAATAGTTAAAGGAAACAGTAAACTGCTAGTTTTATCTCTAGCCAAAATTAAGATAGAAAGTATCCTAGAATTCTTTTTAAACCTGGAGGATGGGGATGGAAATGGGAATGAAAAAGATGAAGTCAGCCAAGTAAAGTATGTTATAAAACATAGTAGATGCCATAGGTTCCAAGATTTCTAAATTCTGCTGGCCCACTGGCAATAAGGTAGAACTGAGAATGTGTGCTTATATCTCTGCTTCCTTTGCTAAGTGTATACCTTTATGCATACACGTTTTGAGAAATTCAGTTCCAATGAGATAATAAATTTATTCTAATTCTAAAGATAGTGTATGCATACCGGTTTGGGAACATGTCAGAGGAACAGGAGGACGGTGTATCTAGCAGATCCTCAGCTTTAAGGTTTCAGAAGCTGTCAAGGGTGAATTGAAGGTCAATTCAGATTTCCCTCTGCAAGACTGGATGTTCTTCTCTGACTGCTGAGAAAAAAAATCTGGAGAATGCTTCAGGGAATATAGAGCTACTAGCTGCTATATAAAAAATATGTTTTAAGTGGAATTAAAAGAAATGAAAGATGAAAATCAAAGATGTGACTGCATTGTATTAATTGAATTAGAAGCAACTGTTAGGCATAATGTGGATGTCATGTGGTTGGGTTCAAGGAGAAGTTACAACATGCACAGATTTTTCCTTTGAAGTGCAGTCATCAATGAGAAATAAATGGTAAATAAAAAATAAACAAATTTACTAAATTCTCAATTGATAAATTATTTACTGATGCTAAATAAGTTAAATCCAGTGGGATTGCCAGGTCTAGCTCAGAATATAGGAATTCTACTTTTGACCAGACAATTCACTTTTTCCCCCTTCTTTTCCTCCTTTCCTTCTAATTTTTCCTGTTAGTAAAAAATAATAAAGATGAAGTAAATCACTAACAATCTGTGGACCTTTTATTATTTCTCAATCAGGTGCTTCAGATAGATGCCTAATCTAATCATATGACTTGTTTGTTAATTAGTCTTAAGCCCATGTCACAGTGAACCAACGGATGCAAAGAGGATGTAAAACAGATGTAAAACAAGATGTACAACACCTTGCCATCCGTTCGAAAACGTGATGTACTCATTGCCTCTGTTTTGCTTCCTCTCTATCCGTCCAGCATCTATTTATTGACGTTTCATCTGCTCCAAAAAGTTTGGGCTGCCTAAAACTTTTGCCGCGGAAATGTATCCAGTTCGTCCGTTCTGCATCGGCTACGCATCCGCTACGCATCCGTTACGCATCCGTTACGCATCCGCTATATCCGCTAGGCATCTGCTGCGCTCGGCGCAACTTGCATCTGCCCGGACACAGGGAGGAAGCGGAACGGATGTGGAACGGAGCAGAACGGATGAGAAGGATCGACAGAACGGATGCCAAGCGGAAACAAAGCGTTAAAAACAGAAAAACGTTCGCAGAGGGGACCTATCTCGGATATAAGGATGTCTGCAGGATGACCTTAGAGGGCCTAGAGGATGCAAAGGGACACCTATACTGCCTATAAAAAGAGGGAGCAACTCATCTGCATCTCACTTTCAGAACAGCAGCCAGTGGTGGCAGACCTCTGCGCCTTCATCTGGCTCTTCCTCTTCCACAGCATCGTCATTGTCCACCGTGGATTGTAACCAAAGTCCTTTCGGCAGCCACCATCCTTCTGCAACAATGCGAAGCCATCTGCAGGCTCTGTGAACTCTACTGCGAGAAGAAAAAGCCACCCAAAAAGAGTCTGGATCCGAAGATGGTTCGCCAGAAGAGCAGAGGATGGACTGTACAACAAGCTTATGGTGGAGCTCAGGAACGAAGACATTCGGGTGTTCCAGAACTTCATGAGGATGCCTCCAGCCATGTTTGACGAAGTTGTGGAGCGGCTGAGACCCAGGTTGACCAAGCAGAAGCATCAACTCCGGCCCAGCCTGGACCCTGGGCTCAAGGTGGCACTGACTCTGCGCCACCTGGCCTCAGGGCCACCTACAGGAGCATTCAGTACGCTGGAGGGTTGCCATCCAACACCATCAGCATTGTGGGTCAGAGAAGTGGTGGCAGGCCATCATCGAAGAATACAAGGAGGAGCTCCTCCAGTACCCCTCCACTGAAGAAGGCTGGAAGAAAGTTGCAGAGCAGTGGTATCAGAAAGTGGAACTTACCAACACCGTTGGAGCCATAGATGGACAAGCACGTGGCCTGCAAATCTCCAACCAACTCAGGCTCCACTTATTTCAACTACAAGGGCTTCTTCAGCATCCTCCTCTTTGCCATGGTCGATGCTCACTACAAGTTCATGTACATTGATGCTTCAGGCAGCGGCTCATCTTCAGATGCCCAGGTATACAACGCCAGTCACCTCAAGGAGGAGCTGAGGCAACCTCATCGTGGGCTTCCCAGATTCCAGACCCTCCTGCCAACAACCGACAAGATGTGCCCTACTTCATCATGGGTAGACGCCCTTCTCCGTCACAACCTACCTCATGAAGCCCTACACTCCAGAGCCTCACCCGTAAAGAGAGGATCTTCAACTACAGGCTGTCCAGAGCTAGGCGGGTGGTGGGCAACGCTTTGGCATCCTGTCCAACAGGTTCCAGGTACTTCTCACCACCATGCAGCATTGCCCAGAGACGTGAGGAGGATCATGGAAGCTTGCTGTATCTGCACAATCTCATGCGCACCCGCTACCCAGTCTTGCAGAACAGGCTCGTGGACCTCCAGCAAGGCAATGGGACATGGAGCCTGGGAATGGAGGCAAGGGTGAAACCTGATCGACACTAAGGAGGTGCAAGCGCCCAACAGAGTCTCACATGAAGCGAAGAAGCAGCGCAACCTCCTGAGACAATGGTGCAACTCCCCAGCTGTGGAGCAGTGGAGTGGCAAGACAGGATGGTAGATGCTTAATGGATGCTTCTTCAGCCGGTCTCATCCCGGATGGATTGGGCCATGTAGTTTGGTTGGCCTACAATGAACAGGGCGGTTTAATAAAGAGTTGTTGTTTATGTGACATGTGTGGATGATTCTACATTATTATTGTAATAAAAGGGCCATAGGTGTTGCACCTGGGAGGGTGGACCATACAGTCCCACTATGCTTGCGTGGAGGTTTATCTATCCCACAGAGCTATTACCCATCCCAAAGGTATCCTGCCCATCCCACAGGTATCCTGCCCATCCCACAGCTATCTTAACCATCCCACAAGCATGCAAAGGCTAAACCATTTCTAAAACTTTCCAGCAAGACTTTATTAAAAAAAAAGAAATGAAGCAGTGTGTTGAGATCATAAATAGACTTTTATTAACACAAAGCTATTAGACAAAAATGAGTCTTTGGTACTCCTCTTGGTCGCTCAGTCCCTAGGGGTGAAGGGTGTAGGTGCTGTGGAGGTGGCGGTGCATGGAGTGCTTGTCATCAGCTGCTCCAGAAGCAGAAGCAGCAGAAGATCCACCCAAAGAGGGAGCCATGCTGCAGAAGCCCAGGAGAACGAGTGAGGGCCAGGGGGCGGGATGGTAGCCCTGTCCCTCTTGCCAGGGTGGCAGCAGATGGCTGAGCTTGCTGTGCTTCCGCATGGTTGTGGGGTTGCTGACTGCAGGGGGCTGGCAGGAACCAAAGGCTGGCAGGAGACTGGCAGGGAGGCTGGCACAAGGCTGGCAGGCAGGCTGGCAGGCAGGCAGGCACCAAGGCGTGCAGCAGGCAGACAGCAAGGCTAGGCAGGCAGGCTGGCAGGCAGGCTGGCTGGCAGGCAGGGCAGGCTGGCAAGGCTGGCAGGAAGGCTGGCACCAAGGCTGGGCAGGAAGGCAGGCACCAAGGCTGGCAGGAAGGCTGGCAGGCAGGCAGGCACCAAGGCTGGCAGGCAGACATGAACCAAGGCTGGCAGGAGCAGCAGCAGTGCAGCAAGGCTGGCAGGCAAGACTGGTGCAGGCAAGGCTTGGCAGGCAGGCTGGAGCAAGGCTGGCTAGCAAGGCTGGTGCGCAAGGCTGGCGCAAGGCTAGCAAGTGGCCAGACATGCAGGCAGGGCAGGCAAGCAGGCAATCCGTCCGGCAGCAGGTCTTTCCTCTGAATGTGCGACCTGCTTCCAAGCTGCCTCCGTTATATCCACGGGGCTGACGCATTGCATCCCCCCCGCATGCGCAATTAACGCCAGGCATCCTTAGGCTTCCGCTGTGCATCCGTGGGCTTCCGCTCTGACATCCGCTTCATCCACTGTGCATCCGCTGTTATCCGTTCTGCGTCCACTTGTCTGAGGCCCCCTGGAAGCCCTGCAGTTGCGCCATCCACTCCATCGCGCTTCCATCCACTGGCTTCCGTTCCGCATCCGCTTTGCATCCGCCCTGCGTCCTCCCTGCATCCGTGTTATCCGCTCCGGTTATGCAAATTTTGCCCCTTTTGAGAGCGGATAACAATGGATGGAACATTTTGCTCGTCCGCTGTGTCCTTTTTGCATCCGTTGGCCAGTGTGACATGGGCTTTAGTTGCTGCCTAAATCAAACAGCAAATAGCCTCTGTTCTGGACAAAATTCAAAAGTATATATCATCAGGGTGCACTGGCATTGTTTCCGTTCAGCTCTTGCAAGCTGTCAGACCCTCTTGGCAATAAAAAAGAGAATTAGAATACATTATAAGGGTCAGTAACATGGCACTTACCGCTGCCAGAGGACTTGCTGCATTCTTCAATGGTCTTTGTGGCTCTCCTTAAATGAATTAAAATTATTGTTATTCAAAATTATTTTTATACTTTGCTAAGCATTGCCAAATACTTCAGGATTTTAATAATTTAATTCCTCTATCTCAGAAATTCACAGGAATCTGGAAATTAGGGTTGTTCATAGAGGTAGATCAAAAAAGGGCAAGGTACTGGACACAACCAGAAAAAATGATGTCTCTCCTTCTTTCATGTGAATCATCTGATACGCTATTCACAGTTTTCTTGTTTGAGGCATAAAAAAATACAAGTGTGCAGATAACCATGTGCTGCGGTGTTAACATGATAATTTTTTAAAAAAGAAATTAAGCAGAAAATATTTTATAATGAAATTAATTACCTTGCACAGAGCGGTTTTGGAACACAGTTTGATAGCAAATGGACAATGTCCAAAACTCCAGTAATATGCTGAACAGAGGTATATTATGCCATATAAAGCATAATAATTCAAAATATATGAAAAATATTCAGTATGTGCTGGCATTGTGACTTTCAAGAATTAAAGAATGAGTTGGAATAGCTTGGGTATGTTTCAGCAGGACAAAAAAGAGGAGGGGGAAAAAAGATGGAGTATCAAGTGAGTGTAGGAAAAAAACCAACTGCTTTAGGTTACAAACTGTTAAACATTATGTAAAACCAAATTGTTGAATAATGGGACAAGCTGCCCAGGGATTCACGTTTTGTTGAAAGAATTTGTAATTCATTTTCTCTTGGAAATTTTCCAGGAGAGACTGGTTAGACATATTTTTATGTCTGGGGTACTTTCACACATGACACTAAAAGCATCCATGTGCCTCCCTTGCATTATTACTGCACACATAAATGTTGTCAATGAAGAAATGAAAACAGTAAGAGTCTTGAAATCAGATTTTCAGTCTAGACAGTATACATTTTAAATTCAAATTACTAAAGCGGAGCGTTGCTATAAGTCACCAGTAAAATTGTCTAGAGTTGCATAAAGGCATTCCAAATTTATGGCTAAATTGGCTTCTTTGATCAAGAAACAGACAATATCTACATTTCTTCCTAACTTGAACCATCTTAAAAACTTTTTGCATGAAACAAAAAAAATGAATTTATGATTTATGATTCTGATGATTAGAGAGACTAGATTATAGAAAGGAGAGAGCTACACTGTATCCATAGGGTATAATTTTACTTATAGATGTTATAAAGAAGATTGGAACCTATTGCTTTGTATCTTTTTTCTTTCTTTTCTAATTTTTCTTTTTGATCCCTTTCTTGCACTTTTAACTTTTTTTCTTTCTTCTTCTTTCCGTTTTCTCACTTTACATTAATTTGTATTCATTTTGAATCTTCCTTTTAAAAATCATTCATAAAATTATATACCGCAAAAAATTAGGGGGATAATACAAAAAACACTATTAGTACCCTAAACAAAAACAACAATGCATCCTGGATTAAGGCACTTTTCAGATGAGATGACCCATGGGAATTCAATTCCTTGTAAATCTTTGCATCAAAGATATCACTGTTACACAGAATGGAACGAGGTTAAAATGTATTGCCAACTTACTATTTGCTGACTTCTTTTAATTTCCCTGTGTGATGACTGCTCTCTGTGTGCAGCCATCTGTGCATAGCCATTCACCACATGAAGCCTCTGGCTTTTATCTTGCAGGTTTCATATAGCAAAATGCAACATCCAAATGGCTTGCTATGTGAAGGACTTAAATTGATTAAAATGCAACTAACCCAGTCACATGAATTAGCTACAATGACAACTACAGATGGTCCTCAATTTACAACAGTCTGTTTAGTGATCAAAGTTACAATGGCACTGAAAAATGTGCCATATGACCATTTTTCATAGTTATGACCTTTGTAGCTTCTCCATGGTCATATGATCAAAATTCAAGTGATTGGCGACTGGTTCATAATTATGACCTTTGCTGCATCCCAGGGTCATGTGATCACCTTTTGTGACCTTTTGGCAAGTAAAGTTGATTGTAGTGGAGGTTAATCTTTTCGGCACCAAATGCCAAAATGGGAGTGCACATGCTCTGAAAAGGAACCGAGTGCCGAAATGCACATGTGTGCCAAAAACCGGCCACCTGGTCTTTCGGCTTCTAATGCTCATGCACACACGAAAACCAGCTGGCCATCTGGTTTCTAACACACATGTGCAGTGGCCAGCTGGTCTTTGCAACCACATGTATGCCAGCCAGCTGGTTTTTTGCATGCACATGCAGCATTAGAAACCGGAAGATCAAGTGGCCAGTGCTTCTGTGCACGCAAAGACCAGATGGCAGGCATGCGCCAGAACCCAGAAGTGCAATGGGTAATGGCTGGCATGCCCAGAGAGGTGGCTCTGCATGCCACTTCTGGCACACATGCCATAGGTTTGTCATCAGAGGTCAATGGAAAGCCACATTCAGTTAACAACTGTGTTACTAACTTATCAACTGCAGTGATTCACTTAACAACTGTAGCAAGAGAAGTTATAAAATGGGTCAAAACTCACTTAACATAAATTTAGGACTCAATTGTGGTTGTAAGTCAAGAACTACCTGTACTACAGATGCTGGCGGAACGGGGACACAATAGAAGCAGGCTAAAGAAGTGCTAGTATGTATCAATCTTTTGAGGAAAGCCAAGTCTTGAAACAGATACAGCAGGAATTCCACTACTTTATTGTTGTGGGTAAATTAACAGAATCTTGAAAGTCTGTTCAAAATCTTCACTGCCTCTTTTTAAGGACAAGAAGGAGCTGTTCTGAGTCTCTTTGTCAGGATTTTGATTTTCCTAGGGCCGAGCAACCTTTTTATCTCTCCTAACATCTTTTCAAGATCAAGGCTGCTTGCTCTTAACCATAGGTCAGTGACAGGTAATGATTTGGGTCAACAGCCCAAGGGATTTAGTGTGGTGTATTGGTGAAGGTTAAGGGAGATTTGAGTTCAAGTTGACGGTCAGTCGCAGAAACTGGATGGTTTTTTTCAATCTATCTTCCTCCAGGGCTGTTGTATCAGGGTATAATG
This sequence comes from Laticauda laticaudata, assembly GCA_004320025.1. Taxonomy (NCBI): domain Eukaryota; kingdom Metazoa; phylum Chordata; class Lepidosauria; order Squamata; family Elapidae; genus Laticauda; species Laticauda laticaudata. The sequence goes on from BHFT01008558.1 coordinate 10,806, forward strand.
GAACACGAGAGCATTATGTACTCCACTTTGAGTCCCAGAGCAAAAAGCAGAATATAAATATGTAAATTTGGAATTTTAAGAATATGAGCGTAGTTACAAAAGAGCTTTCCTTTTCCCAAATAGTCATGATCATGCACAAAAGTCCTATTCACTCAAAAGCAAGCTAAGAGAGCTGACTTCCAGAAATTTCAAAATGTCCACAATGTTCTCTCCCACCCCAGGTGATTTTTCATTTGTTTCTAGATAGGTGGCACCCAGTAAGATCCTGGGTTGCCATCACCCACCATTTTTACTGTCTCCAAAGGCTTATATGGGGCCAAAAGGCCTTGTTTTGGAATAAAGATAATAACAGTAGAGCTTCATGCTTTATTTTTTTAACATGCCAATTTCCAAGCTCTGTATTTCTTTTTAATTAAAGCAATATAAAACAAAAACATAAATGTGACAGATAGTTTGGCAAGCTTAAAGGGAAACATTTGCAGGAGTCATGTTCCTTACCCTCCCTACCCTGCTGTTTCAGAAATGTCAAAGGTAGGAAGGATCTGTTTATCTAAAAATATCCCTTGATACAGTTTAAGTTGGTAGTTGTTAGCAGATCATGTTGGCTTCATGCAAAAAAATAATAATCAGACAACAACACTCGGAAACTGCAAAGAATGAGACAATAACATTCCCTTTGATCTCATGCTATTTTATGCTGAAGTTTTGCTTTGTACTCTAAGAAAACATTAAACGATTGAAGCCTAAACTAAGTCTATCTGAAGCGCTTGACAGGAAATCTTTAAGACAAGGACCTTCACTAGTCTCCCCATAAGGAAATGTAAACTTCACTGAACGAGGCATCTGTAATTTTTCTCAAAGGAGGATATACAAGATCTCTATTTGCACGTTAGCGTGGTGAGTTGAAGTTACATTTGTAGCTTTTTTGCCTCATGTTTGCTGCTTTTTGTAATTTGTAAATACATCTGGAGTGCATTCATAATCACAGAGTCTGTATCAGCCAGCTTTTCTTCTTTCCCCAGCAACAATCCTGTCAGTATGTCATGGAAGTACAGTATAAAACTAACTCCAGATTTAAGCCCTCAAGTTCAGAAATCAAAACTCATTAGACTGTTTTTTTGAACCTATCATTATCTTTCATCTTTCTTCATCCTTGCAGGGATAATAAGGACCAATAGGAATTTTTAAATGTAGAACATAGAAAAATGGGACCTTGAAGGTTTTCTAGTCTAACCTTGTATTCACCCTGCATTTTAGGAGATAAAATCTAAATAAATACAGGTACACAGTGATTTACAATAGTTCATTTAGTGACCATTGGAAGTTACAATGACTGAAAAAAGTGACTAATGTCAGGTTTTTTACATATATAACCATTGCAGCATTCCCATGGTCATGTGGTCAAAATTCAGGTTCATATTCATGATTTTTCTGGGGATCACATAATCATCTTTTGTGACCTTCTGACAAGCAAAGTCAACAGGGAAACTAGATTCACTTAATGATTGTGTGCTACTAATTTAACAACTGCAGTGATTTACTTAGCAACTGTGGCAAGAAAATTCCTCAAATGGGGCAAAATTCATGTACCAGCTGCTTCACTTAGCAACCAGAAATTTTGGGCTCAATAGTGGTCACTTGTCAAAGACTACCTGTATATGAACCAAACTTTTCAGACTTCTATTAGTTTAATTTAGTTTAGTTTATTGTCATTGCACCTCGTACAACATTCTTCACCAATCGTATTTTCCTTCATGTAGTTTTTAACATTTCCAGCCTGAGGTAGGCAATAACTGCTGATGCTGTCATCTTCATTCCCTAAAAAGCGTAATCAGTCAAATAAAAATGTGTTATTTTATAACATTCTGGGCAGGCCTCCCTTCCACCCCAGTGCCTGTGTTGTCTTCCAGAAGGCATTGGGTTGAAAAAGGATTAAGGAAATGAACCAGATCACCAAGTGTAATGAAAATAAACTTTTTATATTTAAATTGAGGAAGTGCAATTTTCTAAAGGTTAAATTATAAAACGATAGGAAGATAAGAGTGCAGGCCCAAAGTCTGATCCCAGTGTCCTGACACTTAAAAAGGGTGGGCCAGCTGTCCAGCTCTACTCTGCCAGAAAGGAATGCCCGTCTGCTTTTTAAATGGAAGAAAAACAATCTATGGAGACAATTTAAAAGAGAAGAAGGTGTTCTGAGTGCTCCTCTCAAGCCTGTTGAAATTAACAGTGAAATATGAGCTCTTTGAAATAGCCAGACAGAGAATGAAATACATTGAAAGGAAACAGCAAAAGCCTTCAAAACATTTTTTCCCTCAGTTAAACCTGGAGCTTGCTTGAAAAAGTGAACCTTTCTTGATGTCAAACTGACATTGGCTCCTCATGACCTCAGCGCACAGTAGGTGCTAAGGAGCAGGGGTTTGTTCAGGAAGTTCAGGGGTGGTAAAAAAGTTTTGATTCTGCAGCTGAAGAAAGGCAGCTAGGATCTTGCAAGCAAGCCTTGGAATATTGTATTTGTTTTTACAGTGTGGTCATTATTTTCCTCACAATGTGGTTCCTGCAATCTTTCAAGTCTTTTGACTCCTTTAGTCTGCAGATAATGGCTTTCATGGACTGTTTGCTTATTTGTGATGCTGTCTCTCTTGCAGGAGAGATTTTTGCCTGCCTGTATCCTGCCCAGTACAATCCTAGGCCACAACCAGAAAATTACAGCCAGGAAGCCATAAACACCACCAAAGATCTTCCTTTTTATAACTTACTGATGGAAACCATCTGTGATAATTGATAGAGGTGGACATATTTGAGAGGTTGGTTTTGATTAATTTCTAATCCTCATTCTATGCATAATATTTTGTCCTACACTAATAGACACCATGAAAAGAAAAAGGAAAGGTGTGTAGTGTGCTTCTTGAGTATATTAGAACTCTGTTTTATTGTTAACTAAAAAGCTTGGATATTGCTATGGGCATCTGAAAGACAGTATGGCCATCTGTGTGGTCAAAAAAACAACAACACTCAGACAAACATGGCACTATTTCTATTTTCTAATTGTTCCAAAGCACTATGTAGGCAACTGATCACATTTATTTTTGCCAACTTCAAAATACTAAGAACAAGCAGGGAATCATAAAACAACCATGAAACAATCGGGGCTGCTGTTCATCAATAAGAAAGTGGGAAACAATTATTAAATGGTGGCACAAACATACTCTATCAACTTTTTTTCTATGTTTCTATGACAATGGTTTTATCATATATATCTAAGATAGCTTAGTCATCCATAGCTGTTTAGCTATTAGTATTTTTCCTCTTTAAGCAACCCATTATCTGCCACAGTTTTACGACTTGTATAATTGACATGGTTTACTTACAATTTTTTTCTCCTGTGCTCTGGGATCAGCTCAGCATCAATTGACCACTTTAAACTGAGCCACACACTTGTCCACTACATTCCTTAGGCTTTCTCCTTAGGAATCATTTTAGCTTAAACTAAACTATCACTCAGTACCTGCCAAGTTTCAAAGCTGATATGCATTTTGGAGACCTAAATCAAGTTGGAGAACTTAAACTCATTTTTCCTGTCACCCAGACCTATTGTGGTCTTCAATACATTAATTTTCAGATCCATGCTCCTGGTTGCATTATGTTCTCCATTATCAGTTATGTTCTCAGCCAAAACCAAGCATAATCTGCACACAAAATATATGTAGTCCTCGTGTCTATGAAGATTCTCAGTCATCCAGGTCATGGTTGTTCCAAGGGTGGTTTTTCAAAAGGCAACTGGACTTTCTTGGTTTTGCTTGGAGACGTTTTGCTTTTCATTCAAGTGGCTTCTTCAGTTCTGAATGAATGGTGGCGAATGGAAGGATTTATATTCCTTGCAGTCATCTGGTCATCAGCACTCTTTCTGAGAATTGTAGAGGCCACCTGAATAGTGCAAACAGGCGTAGAACTATCTTGGAAGTGCTGAAAGGACTGTGTTGTAAAAAAGAGATAGGTGGTGTCATATATCTCTGTTCAGAGAGGGCTGCTCAATCATAATGTAGTTTGCCTCTTTGACCCCTCTTTCAAATCAGTGGTATTCTTTGTCCAGAATACAGGACTTTGCTGTCTTCAAAAGAGTGACCTTTATGTTTCAAATGTGGGTGGATTGCTAAATCTTGTCCTGATGAAGTTTTTTTCTCCTATATTGTGCCCAGTGTTTGTAAAGTGGTTGTTTTGTTTCTCCAGTGTACAGATCTGCACATGCCTCACTGTAATGCATATATCAGTTTATGTCTGGATGTTTTATCCTTAGGATGAACAAACTTCTACCTTAAGTATTTTGGGGCTTATTGTGTGTATGTATATTGTGTTGATTGAAATCCTCCTGAACTTTTCAGATATTCTTGCAATGTATGGAATGACAATTTTGCTTATTTGTTCTTGTCTTCTTTGTCTGTCATGGAAGAATTCCTGCTGGGTCTTTTTTTGAATTTGGTGAAGGCCCAGTTGGGAGAGCCACAGATTCTGAGGGCCTCCTTTAATTCTTTTTATTCTGTTGGTAGGCAAACTTTCAGCCCAATGGTGTAAGGTTCTGATCATTACTATTTTGTGCTTCAGTCGGTGGTAAGAATCCAAATGTAAATACTGATCTTTGTACGGGTTGTCTGTAAACTTCAATGTTAAGATTTCTGTCTTCCTTAATGTGTACTGCACAATACAGGAAAGCTAGACTATTTGCCTTAACATCTTCCCAAATGTATTTAATGTGTCTGTCCATAGAATGATGTGTTTGCTGAAGGCTTCCAATTCCTGTAATCTTCACCCAAATATTGTCCACATACCTAGATAAGTGAGTGAGTGGAATTCCTGTGAAGGAGTTTAGGGTTTTGGTTTCTGTATCTTCCATGTAGAGATTGGACACAATGGGGGACACAGGCGAACCCATGTCGCAGCTGTGTTTTTGTCTGTATTTCATTGTATTTTAAATAGATAGTGATCAGGCAGAGGTCCAGCAAGGCAAATATGTGCTCTGAGCTGAGGTTGGTTCTGTCACCTAAGGTGCTGTTTTGTAGCAGTTGTTTCTTTACTACCATGATAGCTTCAGTTGTTGAAATGTAAGTGAAGAGTGAAATCTTATAATAAGAAACCATAGTCTCATCCATACCCACAAAACCCTTGCCCCAAGGCTATACTGACTCTATCATGCTACAAAGACAACCCGCTGTATGTATGTATATGTATTAGATTTGTATGTTATCCTATTCCAAATTTTGATGGTCTTTGTTACAGCATACTTCAATGCCCTTACGTCTGCAATCACAGATTCTAAGTGCAATCGGATATCTTTTTGGATACAAAATGTCCCATGAATTAGGTATAGCTGTAACCTTAGAAAATGTCTTCCTGAAGTGTATATTTTACAAGGAATTGTGCTCCCAATTCATACAACCCTTAATAGATAAACTGTCTAGCTGTTCAGAACAGTGGCATTTGAATTTTTCCCTAAAAAATAAATATCCGGAAATCATGTCTACAAAAGCTATATATTCTATGCCCAACCGATAAGACTTCACAAAGTTCAGAAGCAACAATAGAAATAAATTATTTGCTTAATTAATGAACTTTTGTTGTATTCTCAAATTGTATTTGGTTATTTGAACGTTTATGGTTTTGGATTGTAATAAAACATTGGTTTGAACCAACAGATATAAGAAAATCCCCCAGAGTTACAGCATATATGCACACTCCATTTGAATTTATGTTATATTTAATCTTAGCATGCCTAGACCACACAGTGATCAAATGTTATTTTCTCTGCATAGAATAAAGAGCATTAGGGAATTCTAAATCTTATGGTAAATCAGTGTATATTTCTGCTGTGATAAATAGGAAGGGAAGACAGGCAGAGATTTTAGGCTGATCCAGAAATCTATAGGCACAAAAATCATTTACATTGTCAGAAAAGGATCTATTTCCTTTCCATTTTTTAAAAAAATTATAAGTACAATACATTATTCCCTGCTGTGCTGTCTTCCCTATTCATTTTCCTCCACTATGGAGTAGTTGATCATTATATTTATCCAGATCCCAGTGGATAATAACATGTTACAGAACTCAAGAAAATAAACCATTCTCGAATGCTCAAGAACTCTCAACATCTGAGAGTTGGTATTTCTTTCAACAGTAGAAAATGCACATTATGACTTTGAATAATAGACAATAGGGCCATTTTAAACATAATCCTTGTATCCATCATCTCTATTAATATGCCACCAAAGAAACACTGCTAAATGACATTTACTCAGGTTAACTTTTCATGCAGTGTCAAATTTAAAAGTACTTAAGTCTGATTGGAGGTTCATATCCCTACTTTATATGATTCATGGGAAACCCTAATTTAGTATATATACTTAGCAGAAAGAGATGAAAAGATTCAACATTGTCCACTACGGCTGGCAAAATTGACAGATTTTTCTGTAATTGATAAATTGACTCTGATTAGAGAAAAGACCTCATCTACATTTATTGGTGATTGGAAGCCTCCTACAGACTTTTTGACTGGAAGTGAAACTAAATGAACTTGTGATTTATAGTTTTGATGATTAGACAGGATAAATTATAAAAACAAGAGTAATGTGATTTACCTAGAGAAAAAGATTAAAATAGATTTGTACCTGTAAGTGCTGGGAAGAGCTTCAGAAGCCATTTCTTCTTTGCTTTTTTCCTCATTTGCTTATTTTCATTTTTTCTACTTTTTTTTCCTTTCACGTTTTGCTTTTTGCTTTCTTTTTGCTTCCTTATGTCAGTTGGCATTAGTTTTGTATCTTCTTGTTTAAAGGTTTTAGTGAAATTATTAAAGACCATTCTTACAGGGGTGGGCTGCTGGGGATTCACAGGGGTTCGGGAGAGCCCCTAGCTAAGATTATGTGTAGTTCAGAGAACCCCCAAATCCCACTCCTGGCTGGCCCCACCCACCCCTCCCCTCCCCTGCCAGGAGTCCCCATGCAGCCCATTTTGGATGTAGGTAAGTGCAGGGTGGTCACGGAGCAGAGGTGATATTCAGCAGGTTCTGACCAGTTCTGGAGAACCGGTAGCAGAAATTTTGATCAGTTCAGAGAACCGGCAAATCCCACCTCTGACTGCATATTTTATAGTGTCCTACTCCTGCTACGCCCAACAAGCCACACCCACAGAACCAGTAGTAAAAAAAATTGAATCTCACCACTGGCACGGAGGCTTGGGGAAGGTGAAAAATGGGCCTCCCAGAAGTTCAGGAAGGTTGGAAACATTTCTGGCTTCCAGAGAGCCTGTAGAGCCCAGGGAAGCCATTTTCACCCTCCTGGAGACTTGAGGAAAAACTCTGAAGCCTGGGGAGGGCAAAAACGCCCCCCCTGCCATGGTGCAGGAGGCAGACTATGGCCATGGCCATGCCCACCCAGCAACCGGGCAGAGAACCCTTTGCTAAAATTTTGCATTCTTATATATAAAAAGAAGTGCTCCCGCCACCCTCAGATTCTTTGCCTTCCTATTGTGATCACATTTCCTAAACCCAGTCTTTGTGTTAATTAATATTAAATTAATGATATTTATTATAACTTAGCTTCTCTATATAACAATGCTAAGACCATTCATTTAGACTTCTAAGGAGGAATTGATATTTTTTAACATTGTTTTGTCCTGATTCTCTTCCTTTTGAACAAATTATATCCTTCAATTGCTGTATTCCAGTCATTGTAGTCAAGCCACAAGAATTATGTTGTACTTATTGAATCATAGCTATCGTTTCTGCTAAAAGCATCAGTATATGAATAATTAAGGCCATTACTTTTATTAACCAATGATATTTCTAATTTTTAACTGTGACTTCAGAGTTCAAGAAAATTATCACTTTCTACAGTATATACGTCTTTCTGTTTGACTTCATCTCCCAAGGATTCAGTTTAGTGCTCTTCGTCATGCTCACTATGTTTGGCCAAACATATTTTTACCAGTCTTGTGCTACCAGAGCATATATATTAATCAGTTCATGATTTTTAAAAAACAGCTTATGGCTTGCAGTAGTTTTTTCCCCTTTTGAATCTTCTTCCATAGTCTGGAAGATTGAATATCATCAAAACCATAGGAACTTGAGCTAGTTCCTTGATTTTTGATCCTAGTAAAATATGTTTGTTGCTGTTCTTTTTGTTATTATTTGCCTTATTAGAAGAAAGAAGTTGGGGTTGGAGGACCTGACAAATCTTGGAAATTGTTCTGTCATGCCCCTGACCTTATTTTCTAGAAAACAAAATCATCACAGGATGTAAATTGTTCCAAGTAAAGCTGCCTTCTGAAATTGACAGGTGGTGATTTTGTCAATGCCGGTGGTATTCAAGTGGTGCTCCAGGCATTATGGGTTAGCACAAGGCATCTATCTCTTTTGGTACTGTTTGCTTTCTTTTTATTAATGTATATTTGGATTTTTTTGGATCTGCCAACATTGCATGACATAATTGCATTCCGTTTATTCATTTTCTCTTTTTTGGGCACCAAAAAGTAGGAAAGTTTTTTTTATTTCTTCCTATACCCTTTGAAGCAAATTTTGTTATTGAGTCCTGTTAGCTCTCTCTTTTTATTTTTATAGTCAGTGAGCTTGTTCCCTGGAATCTAGCTACCTACATTATGTTCAGAGTCTTTGCTTATCCAACAGGGAGAAATAATTCAGTCACTCATGCTGGACAATCAGCAGCTACTTAGGAAATGACGCTTTGTGTGCGCCTTAAAGCTAAGAGCACATTTCTTCAAAACACACTGTTTCCCTGATCACTTGCCTTCCTTAAACTTGTTGAACGCTTCTGTTCATTTGTTCAGTACATGAATTCTATAATTGCTTTCTGTTCTTCATTGGGACTATCTGGGTAAAGGATAACCAAATTCTAAGGCAATAATACCTTCCAGAGAAGACATTTTCTTCTGAAGTTCACTGATAATTCCATTTTATGATTGATGCACCACATATGGTCTCTGTGGAACCAAAAGGCAAATTATCTTATAAACAACGATATCTCTTCCCTTGATTGGCAATTTCTATTCACTGGATGCAATACTGTTGAAGACCATAACAACATATTTTTACTTGAAGTCAAAAGAGTC